>CM067366.1:2906587-3072587 GCA_034401795.1 Chaetoderma sp. LZ-2023a
TTGGACCACCGCAGCAAGACTAAAAGTCAAGGATTGGCCAACCAGCTTTCACATGTCTGATATACTGACACACTGACGATTGATATGGGACTATCTGTGGATGCATCTGTCACAATCAATCCTAGGCTTTTACGCCTATTGTACTCTGACTCCAGCACGGCTCTGGCAGTATATGTATTTTTATTTTATTGACGCACTGGCAACGTGCGGCTTCAATTTCCATGTGCTAACTTAGCCGACAGTGATGCACCCGTTAGTTTAATTTGTTGATCACCATCTCCCGGTCGGGGGATCGAACCGCCATACTGCAACTCCGCATAGCATCAGCAACCAGACATCTTTCCACTGGACCACCGCACCAAGACTATAAGTCAAGGATTGGCCGACCAGTTTTCACATGTCTGATATACTGACACACTGAAGATTCATATGGGACTATCTGTGGATGCATCTGTCACAATCAATCCTAGGCTTTTATGCCTATTGTACTCTGACTCCAGCACGGCTCTGGCAGTATATGTATTTTTATTATATTGACGCACTGGCAACGTGCGGCTTCAATTTCCATGTGCTAACTTAGCCGACAGTGATGCACCCGCTAGTTTAATTTGTTGATCACCATCTCCCGGTCGGGGGATCGAACCGCCATTCTGCAACTCCGCATAGCATCAGCAACCAGGCATCTTTCCACTGGACCACCGCACCAAGACTAAAAGTCAAGGATTGGCCGACCAGCTTTCACATGTCTGATATACTGACACACTGACAATTCATATGGGACTATCTGTGGATGCATCTGTCACAATCAATCCTAGGCTTTTACGCCTATTGTACTCTGACTCCAGCACGGCTCTGGCAGTATATGTATTTTTATTTTATTGACGCACTGGCAACGTGCGGCTTCAATTTCCATGTGCTAACTTAGCCGACAGTGATGCACCCGCTAGTTTAATTTGTTGATCACCATCTCCCGGTCGGGGGATCGAACCGCCATTCTGCAACTCCGCATAGCATCAGCAACCAGGCATCTTTCCACTGGACCACCGCACCAAGACTAAAAGTCAAGGATTGGCCGACCAGCTTTCACATGTCTGATATACTGACACACTGAAGATTCATATGGGACTATCTGTGGATGCATCTGTCACAATCAATCCTAGGCTTTTACGCCTATTGTACTCTGACTCCAGCACGGCTCTGGCAGTATATGTATTTTTATTTTATTGACGCACTGGCAACGTGCGGCTTCAATTTCCATGTGCTAACTTAGCCGACAGTGATGCACCCGTTAGTTTAATTTGTTGATCACCATCTCCCGGTCGGGGGATCGAACCGCCATACTGCAACTCTGCATAGCATCAGCAACCAGACATCTTTCCACTGGACCACCGCACCAAGACTATAAGTCAAGGATTGGCCGACCAGTTTTCACATGTCTGATATACTGACACACTGACGATTCATATGGGACTATCTGTAGATGCACCCGCCACAAGTCAATCCTAGGCTTTTACGCCTATTGTACTCTGACTCCAGCACGGCTCTGGCAGTATATGTATTTTTATTTTATTGACGCACTGGCAACGTGCGGCTTCAATTTCCATGTGCTAACTTAGCCGACAGTGATGCACCCGTTAGTTTAATTTGTTGATCACCATCTCCAGGTCGGGGGATCGAACCGCCATACTGCAACTCCGCATAGCATCAGCAACCAGACATCTTTCCACTGGACCACCGCACCAAGACTATAAGTCAAGGATTGGCCGACCAGTTTTCACATGTCTGATATACTGACACACTGACGATTCATATGGGACTATCTGTGGATGCACCTGCCACAATTCAATCCTAGGCTTTTACGCCTATTGTACTCTGACGCCAGCAATGAATTAGCAAAAACACGCGTAAATCCGTAAATTTGGCACAAATTTCGAGCTTAAAAACACATGCGACTTGTTAGGTCAGCAAAATAAGCGAATCCGACTGTGATTTGGAATTGACTCGGTACCTGGGGCTATGGTAATTCCCGGACACAATATGGGCAGGACCAGGCGAGGGCGGAGTTTTCAATTCTTTATTTTGAGCTAGACTAGATAATAGACATTATCATAACAGTACATCTGGTAAGTATTATTCGAAGTGAAACCTGACTGCGTAAAACATCTGTGTTATTCTTAAAGGGGAAGAAAATGTCATCTGAAATTATTTAATCATGAAATATAGGTACAAGCCTTAATATTTTATGTTGCTAAGAACAGTTTTTGCCACAGATGTGAAAATTTTGAAATAACATGTCAGTGTCAGAAATCAACAGCACTGCTTTAAACCTATATTGACAAGTAGTTTAACAATTTCAAGTGGATAAAGTCTTGCATGAGCAAAATGAATAACCATAGATTGATATGTGAATCAATATGTGTGCGTACCGATCGTGAGGGACTCTCACAAGAGGTTGAATGCGTATGCGCAAAGAGAGGGGATGCGCAAATACAGGGAACACAATGATACCCCATCCTAACTTTGTTGCTGAGTTACCAGTTTTCCTGAGGGTAAGAATAAGGAATGAAAAGGTATTCACATATGATCTTTAACGATATGGGCCTGATCGACATATTAAGACTGACCTGCTATCTATCTACTTACATGAACTCTTATCATTCATGGACTATTTTGACGATTGTTATTAGAAAAACTTCCACTATTCCAAGTTTCGGTCTCCTTATTCTTGTCCAGTTGGAAGACCCCTTCCTCTAAGAGTTAAATTTATCTGTGTCATCTACAGACCTGGAACTGATAACGATAAATTGATCAAATCACTGGAATATATTTTATATACTATACAAAAGGAAAGGAAAACTGGCTTGTTCAGTATAATTCAAAAGTTCTTTCCTTAAAGTCGATTTCTAGTTTTTTCTTGAGTGAGAAAGTTTAAATGAACTGGAGGATAGAGAACGCAGAAAACACAATCTTGTGTTATTTAATGTAGAGGAGAGCGAAGCGACCGACCCCTGCAGTGAGAAGAGGATGACATTAAGGCAGTAAATGAAATCCAGAAAAGCCTAAAGTAAACTTGAATCGTGTCCGGCACGCCACATTACCCAAATGAAACCAAATGATACCAAAAGAAACCAAATGAAAACAAATGATACCAAATGAAACCAAATGAAAACAAATGATACCAAATGGAAACAAATGATACCAAATGAAAACAAATGAAACCAAATGAAAACAAATGATACCAAATGAAAACAAATGATACCAAATGAAAACAAATGATACCAAATGAAACCAAATGATACCAAATGAAAGCAAATGAAAGCAAATGATACCAAATGAAAGCAAATGAAAGCAAATGATACCAAATGAATGACCTATTAGTACAATTTACCCAAAAAAGTAAATTATTTGGAAAGAAAATTACTTCATGGCCGGATGTCAGTCAAGAGGGCGTATTCGCTATTGGACATATATTTTGCAGATTCAGCAAAACGTTTTGAAACGTTTTCCCTATTGAACACAAAGCTGGTATCCGACTCCAATGTCCATTTCCAGTTTATCCATCAATCATATGACGTCATAATCAACTTGTATGTCTTTACTATTTAATAAACATACTGATAGCAGTGATAGGCAGCAACAGCGCCAAGTCAAATTAGTTTCAAAATATCCAGCAGCTTAACCTGTATAGTTTTCAGTAACTTGATACTGGTAGTCATGGAGTTTAGCGATCGATCGATCCCAAAAAGGGTGAAGTGTGGGTAGAGCTTAGCTAGAGATGGCCAGGCATAGCTAAAACTGAATTCCTCCATTGCCATATATTATTTCATTCACCAACGAAGGAGTGAAGAGTCAGTTACCAGCCTAATGGAGAGAGCTGATCTTTCACTCAAGGTTATCACAATCAAAACGCATACTGAATGACGTATCTACATCCATCACGAACATTGAATAGTCAGCCAAGTGTACAAATTGCATGTTTTTACTATTTAATAAACAGGTTGTTGAATATTTTGAAAATAATTTCACTGACCGTTGCTGCTGCCATTGGGCTACTCTATATACAAAATAAGATTTATAATAATCTCGCTCATTATATATAGATCCCCCCCCCCCCACCAACCGCGTGAATGGAAAGAGAGCGTGTTTCGATTGGGTCTGTCAGTCTGTCTGTTTGGGAGGGATGGGTGGATGGAGGACATGGGAGGGAGGGAGCGAGAGAGCGCGAGAGAGCGAGAGAGAGAGAGAGAGAGAGAGAGAGAGAGAGGGAGATGGAGAGAGAGAGATGTTGTGTGGATGAATTTGAATAACAATACAGATTTTTTGATAATAATTATTCAGACTGTTGTATTTCTTCGAATGATGAATTAATCAATGTGTATGTACAGCATTTTAACACTTTAGTGACGAAATTTATCCCTGAAATCTTAAATATTTGCTTTTTGAATGTCCATTTGAGGACAAGAGAATGTTAATTTTGAAAATTTACAACTGAAATGACTGGCCCGGTTATTGGACCAGTCATTCCAGTTGTAAATTTTCAAAAATTAGTCTTCTTCGTCTACAAATGGACATTCCTGTAGACCACTAAGGAGACCGGTTTTCTCATTTGCAGGAAGATTATTTTTGAAAATGTGCCACTGGCATGGCTTGCTCGATTAAATTGTCAAAAATAGTCTTCCTGTAAATGGCCATTTTCCGCACGTTTTTTAATCTGACCTTATCAACACGTGTCATAACTGGTGCTCATTTGGGAAGATTAAATTCTTTGACAGAAGAAAGCAGCGCAGATCGTAATAACAGTGACAAATGTTTAAATTCTAGTTTCCGCTCAAACATCAGTGTGACAATTCAAAGTTACTGCTTTGGATTCGCTCTTTCAGCTTTTGGACGCTTTCGTTGACCAGGTTTGTGGTGATACGCTGTTTGAGTGGAACCTGGAATTCAGTGTTTGTTGAGACTACTACGGTCTGCGTTGCCTTCTTGGGTTTTTTGTATTTGATAAACTTCATAAAAATTTCATCTTTTTGTTCTGTCGTTTTATTGATCCAGTCATCTTTATTTATTCTGAATTTCTTCATGTCGTCGGTCAGTACGTAAGTGCCTGTGCCATGTAGTGCTCGTCTCATGTCCGTAAATTGTAATTTTGTCACGTTAGCCAATTTCCCTATTAACTCTGGCAATTTTTTAGGCTTCCAGTCTATCGCTTGTTTAGTGGCATTGTTCATGCTTTCTGCGTTGTTATTGGTCCATAGTGATGATGTCACCCCTTCTGGTGTGGCACACACACATTTGCAGAGTAAGTCCCTCAGTCTGCCTAGAAAATAGGGGATACTAGTCGAAATATGGTTGCATGTCACTAACTTGTTTGTCGAAACAAAAAGTGTCATTGCTCTCAGTCATTCCAGAGTCGCCAAAAAGCTTGCCAATAATTGTCATTCTGTCGCTATTTTTACATCCCACTTTGTCTTTAAGATATCGGTTTACATTGTCCTTTAAATGCTTCGTACAGAGGAGATGGACGGCTGATGGAAAGCAGCTCTTTAAGGCCTTTGTCATGGCCTTTTCCTCATCACTTCCTATCTTAACTTCAACGTGTGATATAGGCAATTCTGTCATGTCTGTATCTAATTTGCATTTAATGTGAGTAAAGAATCTATGATATGCTGATCATACTGGCCATCCCAGTGCAGATACATAGGTCCAAGAAAGATGGGGTGATCCCCAGTCTCTCTTTTCAACACTTTGTTGTTTTTATATACTATTGTTGTGACGTACACGGCACCCAAATTAAATGTATGATCCACCCCCAGAGTGCAGCTTTTATCACAACGTACATTTGGCCGTAGGTCCTCGAGTTGATTATTTGAATAAACGATAACACTTGGTGCTTTGCCTTCCGAATGAATTATTTCTTTAACGTGATCATGCGTGTTTAACATACTAACTACATTTAATACCTCATCGGCAATGTTGTTATTATTGTATTGTCTATTAGCCGCCGCCTTCCATTCTCTATATTTAATGTCATGTATTTGTTTGAATGTCCTCGGAGCATTGATAGAATCTTCCTTCGACATTTCATCGTACACATCTCTGGGCGCCTTGACCTTCGCGGGTCGCTTTATGTAAGATATCAGGCCTTGTTCTTTCGTATGGCTCGTTCACGTGTGAATTACCATGAGGAAGATGCGCCGTTCTGTGTAATTTGAAAACCTCATGTGAATCTGGCTGCAGAGATAAAGGAATCCACTCTGACTTTCCTTTACACCGCCGTTCGGTACAATATGCGTCATTCTTTTTTCATTATGACCGTAAGTTTACCAGACGCATCTTTGATGAAATCGGTATTAACTGTAGTTGCTTTGGAATCCCAAATACCCCGATCATCTGGGAAGTCACATCTTTCCATTTTTTGTCGTTTCTCCACGTTCTTAGTATTATCAATAGCGAAGAATATGTTATCTTTCTGTCCATTAGGTATGTACGGCTGGACGTTTTCTGTATGTATTAGTTTGGTATATATTTCTTCAATAGACAAAAACCTCCCCTTTGTCGGTAACCGCTTTTCTAACCCTTCTAACGGATATTTATACTGAGAAGGTACACTCGATGGCATTGTATTTGACTCGCCATCTGTGCTAAGTTGGTCACAATTTGCGTCCAAATTTGTCTGTCTGTCAGTCTTCATCTTTAAAGACACAGGCGAAAATGCAACACGTCGACGTTTCTTTGACAAACTATCTACACTAGTTTTAGAGGTAGAAAACATGCCAATGATATCATTTGGAATATCATCGTTTTCGCTAAAACCGCTGTCACTTAAATTATATAATGGATCAAATTTGTTATCCGCGAATGAATCATGTTGTCGCGGACGCTTGGACATCTGTCTGGTAGTCTTTGATGAGCCGTTAGATTCGGTACATTTAACAGGCATAGTAGGTGTATTAACCGTGGTAATTAGAACAGGCAGTATAGGAGAAGCAGTAGTAGTAACGATATCAACTGGAGCAACTGCATCAATATCACTGATGTTAACTTCTGCCAATGCTTCGTTACATCGTTTAGGTGTTGATGCTGATGCAGTTTCTGGGATTGTTTGCTCAGATTTTACATTTCTGGCAAAATTTATACACAGTGATTCTGAACCCCATCCAGACTGTCTCAGTTGCTGGCTTCGGTGACGCATCTTCGTTGATGGTACCATAGCAGAGAAATGGTTTGGGATCCAAATCTTTCCAGAGACGGGACTAGATACACTGGACCACATAATTACGATTTGAATTGTGCTCTCATTTTCGCCGAGTGGTCTGAAATAGTCATTCAGGGCCTTGTACTCATAGTCTTTATAACCATTAACTGGTGGGTATAAAGACTTAATACGCATTTGAATGGCATTACTCAGAGCAATAATGGTCCATGCGGATGGAAACTTGCCGACAATAGCACAGTCTCGACATGCAGAATTATAACTCGGAAAAATGATCGCAATACTCTGACCTTTAACGCTGTTAGTGTATGTAGACATATTAACGATCATATCAATGCATGTGCGGTAACGTAGTTCTGTAGCCATTGCCTCGTTTCCACATAGTAGAATTGAAACCGAATTAAAGAGACAGTTGCCATCACCTGTCACATTCACCGGCACCTCATCGCCCTTGTATTTAAGGCGTGACAACATGGCCATGGCCGGATAATCAGTCTCGCACGCTATCTCTTCTGCAATGCTAACGGTCCTACAATTTCCCGCCAGTAAAAGCTCCGTGGCTACCACCGATTTCAGTTTCTCAAAACTTTTGCATGCAGCCTGAAAGAAAGAAAATAAACAATATGCATATAGATAGACATAGAAAGATAGACATAGACAGATAGACATAGACAGACAGATAGACATAGACAGATAGACATCTATAGACAGATATAGACATAGACTACGCACGTATACTACCGCACCCGAGCTCAAACTCAAACTACCGAAACCGAGTGCAAACTACAGCACCCGTCCATAACTGGGTAAAATCTTACCGCAATTGGTAGTATTATTATTTTTGTTTTCCAGACTGTAAATTTGACAGGTGGGTAGACAGACTACTTAAGTCTACTTTTCATAGAAAATGTGCATTTGCAAAACAAGGTAAGCCTATTTTTTAAATTTCACCACAGGAATGATTGGCTTGATTATTGACGTTTCCCCATAGTGCTTTATTTTCCAGCATTAGAAAAGTCAAATTTTTGGAAAATCACTTGACTACAAGTTGCTGCTACCAACAGCTTTAACTCCGATTACTTCCAAAATAACCGGCAGACTGATTTGTAAAAATTTGCATCGAAATTTTGTGAATTTACTATGAAAACCAGTATTACATTTTTTTCCGCTATGCTAAGAAAACCTCTTGGCTTCCTGATCATGTGCGATGTTGTTATAATTACGCGCTGTGCACGCGACAGAAATAAACGTTTTCACACTACGTTTAACTGCCTATCGATACAATGGATACATTGAAACAGATTGATGTATTGTAAAGGTGACGAATCATTGTTAATATGTAACCCTAATCGTGTGACCGGTAAATAATCATCGATCGCAGGTCAGCGATTTCATTAGGCCTAGTTGTGTGTTTTAGGCCTAACGCACAATCCCCCTCCCCTACATTACTTCTTCGATAACCGAGAACCAGTCGAATGACTGGTGGTAAATTTAAAAATAATTCTTCAGAAGATTTTGAAAATTAAATGTCCATTAGATGTCGAAAGAAAGGTTGATTTTTAAATTTATCATTGGAAATGACTGCTGGCTTAGTTGATTATCGAGCCACTCAGTCCAGCGATAAGATTTCAAAAAATAATCTCTTCAGTAAACGGACGTATATGTATGTATGTATGTATGTATGTATGTATGTATGTATTTTTATTTTATTGATGCACTGGCAACGTGCGGCTTCAATTTCCATGTGCTAACTTAGCCGACAGTCATGCACCCATTAGTTTAATTTGTTGATCACCATCCACCGGTCTGGGGATCGAACCGCCATTCTGCAACTCCGCATAGCATCAGCAACCAGACATCTTTCCACTGGACCACCACGCCAAGACTAAAAAGTCTAGGTTTGGCCGACCAGTTTCACATGTCTGATATACTGACACACTGACGATTCATATGGGACTATCTGTGGATGCACCCGCCACAATTCAATCCTAGGCTTTTACGCCTATTGTACTCTGACTCCATCACGGCTCTGGCAGTATATGTATTTTATTTTATTGACGCACTGGCAACGTGCGGCTTCAATTTCGATGTGCTAACCAGCCGACATTCATGCACCCATTAGTTTAATTTGTTGATCACCATCTCCCGGTCGGGTATCGAACCGCCATACTGCAACTCCGCATAGCATCAGCAACCAGACATCGTTCCACTGGACCACCGCGCCAAGACAAAGTCTCAGGTTAGCAGACCAGCTTTCACATGTCTGATATACTGACACAATGACGATTCAAATGGGACTATCTGTGGATGCACCTGCCACAATTCAATCCTTGGAATTTAAGCCTATTGTACTCTGACTCCAGCACGGCTCTGGCAGTATATGTATTTTATTTTATTGACGCACTGGCAACGTGCGGCTTCAATTTCGATGTGCTAACCAGCCGACAGTCATGCACCCATTAGTTTAATTTGTTGATCGCCATCTCCCGGTCGGGGGATCAAACCACCATACAGCAGATATAATCTTCCGGAATCGCATCCCATGTGCGAAGCAACTCGGATGAAATATGTTCACAGGACGCATGAAACCATGTTTTACATACACCACAGAACAGACAATGGGACGAGCACTTCTTCCGACAGTCCCCACAGGCGTACCTAACTTACGACTCATCTTAACTTCAGATTCTCCAACTTCGCAATTCAATACAAACTTTACTTTTTACAATTAATAGTTAGCTGATAACTACATAAAATTAACTTAGTATGCAGGACACAAGAATTAACATCAAGATCGCATTATACTATTTGAAGAAGTGGAAAGAAATTTCAGGACAAGAGATTTTATATACCAACAATAGATTTGCAATACCCACCCTGGCCACCCACCCGAAATAGAATTTTACTTTCTCATCCGGTGAATTTCTAAAACACGTTTATTTTTTAATTATCGGAGACCGCTTGGAATTACCGGTACACGCGGCTTGATCTGTACAGTCTATAGTCTCTCTAAGGCAATTATAGTGGTAGTCTTAATCCGATTAGAATCACGCCTTTGCAAATTGGTTTACTGATAATCTTACAATTAGGGTGTGTGAGTGGTCTCGTCCATCATTGTAAGATAAACAAGGCAGTAAGACAGTTAGAACACTAGTTTGTAAATCCGCTGACTTTTCTTAAACAGATTTGACTGGACGTTGTTGCCGCAAATAACAGCAACGACTTTGAGAATTCAACTGAATTTGAAATATGTTATTAAACAATAAATGTGTTTATAAAAGTATGTTAGAGCTACCATGTGGCTATATATTATGTTGGTTTGCAAATATAACCATAGCCCACATGTTTAGTCGTCATCCATAGCATAATTGGATGATCCATAGGGCCTAATAAAATTCATTTATTTACAATATCCTGTAAATAAATTTATTAGCTCCTTCCTAATCATAAAATTGAGATATTGGCTTAGAGATAGAGATTTATTTCTCACTCAGTACATCAACACTAATTCATTCACAAACAATCATCAGATAAACAAGCCAGATGGGTGTGGATTACAGAAAACAGATTAATTTAACAACACTCCATTATTCCGCCCCCAGCTGGCGACATTGGCTAGCCCCATATAGCTCGCAGAGCTCTGACTAAACACCCCACCCCAACCCCACACCCCCTTGCACCGGAATTAATAGTTTTATGTGATAAACGTGACATAAACATGATTATTGAGTCAATGCATTGATCAGATGTTTTTCTAGCTACTATCCCTATACCTACCCTCCCCACCCCTCATTGGGAAGGCCACTGTTGTTGTTGTTGTTGTTGTTGTTTATTATTATTATTATTATTATTATTATTATTATTATTATTTCAACAGGAAATTTTAATGTTTACAGGACAAGTCATGTTAGTATATTTCGATATAGTTATATTGGTGTAGTTAGGATACGTGTGGACGTCTGGACGGTTCTCCCATGCAAAAGAGGTCAAGATTTATTCACGATTCAACATAATAAGGGAGATAAATCCTCTTATATTATTCCACGCAACAGTTGTAACAAGATTTACCTCCCTTTCTATCTGGCACGCTGATGCTGATCACGTGACATTCTTTTGGCGTAAGATAACTGTTGCATTTGCATCTATAGACTACTCATTTGGTATCATTTGGTTTTCATTTGGTATCATTTGGTTTCATTTGGTATCATTTGGCATCATTTGGTTTCATTTGGTATCATTTGGGTTCATTTGGGTAATTTGACGCTCCCCATTCTCTGCGCAGAAAAATGAGAAATCCGTTGAATGAAATCTGATTGACTCTGGCGGGAGATGGAGCCAATCAGAATTTACTCTTCAGAATTCTGATAAATAGACCTGGGGCCGTATTCACGAAGGGTACTTACGTCCAAAAATGTAACTATGCATAAGTCCAAACATGTACGTACATCCGTATTCACGAAAGGTGCGTAATTCAGGCGTCTAAGTTGGGTGAAAGTGCATAAGTCCCGAAATTCTCGTTCACAGTAGCAAGCATTTGCGAGATTCTGCGAGATTAACGAAAACATGTTGCCCGACACATGCAATAAATCCTACGATGAGTCTTATCACGACCTTGTCAAGAGGGAAGTCTCAGTTATAGAGCAGATAGTAGTTAATAATGACGTCCCAGAAGTTACTTTAGTAGAGGTGATAGAGGCTGTTTCCGCTATTAACAGAGGAAAAGAGGCAGACATCTATGGAGTTACGATCGAGAACATTATTCATGCTGGTGAAGATCTCCTCCTATGCCTGCGTGAACTGAAAGACCAGATAATAAAAAATGGTGGTATTCCAGACTCATTGAAAGTAGGACTCTTGTCACCAGTTTATAAGAAGAAAGGAACACCCACAGAAGCAAAGAACTATAGAGGTATTACAGTCTTGCCCGTAATTACAAAAATCATTGAGGCGCTTCTGAAGAGTAGGATCAAAGACAAGATTGAGAGAAGTCAATGTTCATCTCAGAGAGGATTTACAGCAGGGGTGTCTCCCATGCATGCTTCGCTCCTGGTGGAAGAGTTTTACAGAGAGTCGCATGATAATAACCATTCAGCGCATCTGATCCTTCTGGATGCAAAGGCAGCCTTCGATGTGGTCGATCATATCCATCTTCTCCGGAGATTATTTCATGTAGGCGTGGATGATAAACACTGGAAGCTCATACAAAGTATCGATCTAGGAGCCACATCACAGATCAAATGGAAGGGCGTACAGTCAGCCCCCATTGAGACACTTCAAGGAGTCAGGCAAGGTGACATACTTAGCACAGACCTGTATACACTGTATATCGATCCATTACTTCACAGGTTAGGAGCAACCAACCTGGGAGCACGTATTGGAAACACCTTATGTAACAATAGTGCATGTGCGGATAACATCTCTCTGATGAGTATTACAAGTGTCGATGTGCGGAATCTTATGAATATTGCAGTTGACTTTGCCAACAGGGAGCAATACCAGCTTCGGCCAACAAAAAGTGTGTCAATTGCGATCTGCCCTTCCAGTAAACACATGTCCGGAGAAGCATCCTTCTTAGAAGACCAACAAATGCCAAGCGAAACTTCCAGCGTTCATTTGGGAGTAACCAGAGCTTCCTCACTAAGAAAGAATACAGCTGAGAATGTAGATAAAAACATAAAGAAGGCTCGACGTACAGCCTATAGTCTTTTTTCTTCCGGATTTCATGGCCATAACGGCCTAGACCCAGTGACAATTATCCATCTCTTTAAGATCTATATAGCACCAGTTTTAACTTACGTGCTCGAAGTTATACTTCCTATGGGGCAACAAGTGACTAATCTGGAAATGTACCAAAAGCGACTCCTGAAATAACTTCTGTCATTACCAAAGAACACTGCCGGCCCAGCAGTATGTATCTTATCGGGCGTTCTTCCTGTTGAGGCCCAGGTGCATCATAAAGCGCTGATGCTCTTTAATTCCATCTGCAGTTTACCAGAATCCTCAACAGAAAAGAAAATAGCAAGGCGGCAGCTGTTGGTTAAATCTATTGACAGTCACAGTTGGTTCATTGAGCTAAAACAAATGACTCATAAATACGGATTAGAAGATCCTGATGTGTACTTAGATGATCCAATTCAGAAAGCAAAGTGGAAGTCCCTGATTAGAAGAGCTATACAGCAATACTGGAAAGAGGAGATTACAAGCACAGTACCACTGTACAAATCACTTAGGTACTTGAACGAGCTTGTCTTTGTTCCAGGAAAGCTGCATCCTGTTCTAGAAGCAGATTATTCCTCTGAAAGAGATGTGGCCCATATCCCCCATTAAACTGAAGCTCCTTACCGGGACGTACATCCTACAAGTGAACCGGTGCAGATTTAAGCAGGAGACCTCGGAACACTTTCTAATCAGATGTCCCGCTCTAGAACCTGTAAGGCTGTCAGCCATTGAGTCTATAGACGCATGCCTTAAGAAATATTGTCAGACTGGCATTGCTAACTACTCAGCTGAAGAAGTAATCCAACTGATTCTGGATTGTACAAGGACTCTAGATCCCGAGCTTTTAACAACAGAGTTCCTGGGCGCATTAGAGTATCATGCCAGACGGCTGACATATCTTTTACACACTCACAGGTTTGCTTTACTTAGCATCCCAAATCTGGCCACATTCACTACATTAAAGCTATCTTCTAGAGCTTAACTCTTAAGTTACATTTTCCTACCCATACTTTGGATTCTTCTTCTCATACATAATATATGGCTGTTGTATGCCTCAGTACTAATTAAAAGGTGAATGTTTTTTTAAAGACTACTGAGTCTTCTTTCCCGGTGACAGTCCTGGTGACTGATGATAGATATGTACATAGTCAGCTTGTCATCGTACTAGTGGTCCTAAACCGGACAACCGTTCTAAATCGGACAACCGTATTAAGTGTAAAGTATTAAAAACTGTGATGACAGTGTTTAGACGTTAGGATTCTTGCGCATGTGAGTGCGGTTCTCCTACGAAGGAGGTTATGATTTCTACAAGTTACAAGTTCCGCGATTAACAGATACAACTAGCCATTAATGACAGACCATCACCCAAACGCTGATTGGTCCAAAGTGATGCGCATGCGTAATCCGTGATCATCTATCTTCGAAAAAATTCATCTCGACTCCGCGATAGCTCGGAGATCACGGAAACTGATGCATTTACCTCATGGTACCTCGGGGTAACTCTATTCAATTAAAATTTCTTTATTTGAATTATGTAGAATTAAATTGAATTTCATTTTTTCTAAGTCAGATAGTTGCGCTATTACGCATGCGCGTCATAGAGTATTTGACCAATCAGCGTTTGGGTGACGGTCTGTCATTAATCGCTAGTACACATATATACTAGCGATTAATGGCAGACCATCACCCAAACGATGATTGGTCCAAAGTGATGCGCATGCATAATCCGTGATTATCCAACCGAAAAAATTCATCTAGACTCCATGATAGCTGGGAGATCACGGAAACTGGTGCATTTACCTCATGCGACCTTGTGATGACCCTATTCAATTAAAATTTCTTTGTTTGAATTATGTAGAATTAAATTGAATTAAATTTTTCGAAGTCGGATAATTGTGCTATTACGCATGCGCGTCATAGAGTATTTGACCAATCAGCGTTTGGGTGACGGTCTGTCATTAATCGCTAGTCACATACATGTTATTTTCAAGTCTCTATATTTATCTCTAATAATTTCCTCTGAGGATTTTACACGTTTTGGACAACTGCGCAACTAACACTAACAAGTCGTTCCTAAGCAACCATCAAAGTGTATAGACTGCCCACTTACACAATAGAGGCAGAGAATCAAAATTATATCAACAATCTAATTATAATATACTATATTATTAAATGCATTAACTGTTGCGCTTTGTTTGATAGCATTAATTATTTGCTCTTTGTTGATAGTGTTCCCCATAGCAACCACAAGACCAAATCCCATCATGAATATCTAAAAATCTAAAAATAAAATAAAATAACATAGGTTAAATACCACAAGACCAAATCCCATCATGAATATCTAAAAATCTAAAAATAAAATAACATAGGTTAAATATACATGTATACAGTCACATCAACACTGACACACTAGTCATCATGGTTAAGTATCTAGACCATAAGATATCTTGCCATGACTGTGGTGTAGGCAAAACAAAAGACCCGTCAGTCGAAAATCGGGAGTGTGACTACTTTCTATGTAATACCTGTAATAATGCACGTAGGGCAAATAAAGAGATTGCAAACAACCCGCTACAGGAGGGAGCCATCGCCATGCCACCTTCATTTCATGTAGCAGGCACACAGACCACTGCACATAAGCCATTTAAATCACCACCAATCTCAATAACGATCTTGTCACCTACTACTAATGCTAACACAAACAGCAATCCTACCTTACCATATACTAACTCTAAACCAATTTTTGATTCTGCTTCTACCTGTACTGCCCCTGCAATATGTACTACACCAGATCTTCCAATCTGCCCAACAACAGACTCTGTTACAGCTACCCAGCCAACTACTAACCAATCAAACGGCACAAAAAATAAACATAATGGCTATCTATGTGGGGATCCTAGTAATCAATATATGATCAAGTGCGATGAATGCAAAGTTTGGATGCACTACGCATGTTCAGGGCTGCCCCCCGTACATTTTGTCAATTTTAACATCATCCAAACGGAAATACACGTGTTTTGAATGTTCACATATTACTGACCACGTTAAAGAGTTTCTAGCTTGGTATGTCGCAGAACATAGACGCACATATTACCATGATCTATCACAGCATTACATGGCATCATCTGGAAATAATATCCCTCCAGATGCTAACAACTCTATAAGTATCGTGCATCAGGACACCCATAAGGATTCTCTGAATGCATCATCAGCATCCAATGTCTCACTGAGTGATGATGTGATCCCGGAATCACAGGTTTTAACTCCTAAATTACAGGATATTGGTGTAACCACATGCAAAAAAGAAAAACAGTCAACATTTAATAATGTTGAAATACTAAATGAAATTTTGGATGAAATACAACAAATGAAAAAGAATCAGCCATCCCTCCAAGCAGATGTTCTCATTCTGAAAAATCAGACTCGGACTGCTCAGGCTGGCAACATTTCTGCCAACAGGGCAGGGGAACAGTTCACCCCATTAGCTATACCTGACAAAACCAGCTATGAAAGTTTGCCCATAAAGCATAGGCCCATAGGTCATGACCTGCATGTGCCTGCATCTAACATGCCCAACCATGTGTCTGTACCTACTAAGATTACGGAATCTAATACACCCAAACATATTATACAGCCTGGAATCAGGTCCTACAGAGAAGTTCACTCAAACCAAACTTGTCCTGATAGGCCTAACTCTGGGGATACACGTAGGCCTAATAGACAGACAGCCCAACAGGAACAAACAACTACAAAAAATATCCTTGTAATTGGAAGTTCGACACTGAGGAAACTCAGTGGAAAATACATGTCAAATGACTGTATCAACACAACAGTTCGATCGTACAGTGGAGCATGTATAGATGACATTACAAACCGAGTAACTGACTTCCTTAGTCCAAATCACTTTGATGCTGTAGTCATACACGTCGGTAGTAATGATATACGTAGGCAATCCACCACTGACATGATATATGATTATGATGGTTTAATTGACCACATCAAGGCACTAGCACCTGGCATTACCATTAGCCTATCAGCTCTCTTGCCACGACCCACCAGCATATATGCCAATAGGAAAATTATGCAGGTCAATCACATGTTGCACTCCCTTGCCACATGGCATTCTGTAAATTTCATAGATCATAATAATCTCTTCTGCCATCCAGATGGACGCATTATGCAAGAGCTTTTCCATGACTACATACACCCAAACTACGATGGTATGAGGTTATTGTCAAATAACATTATGAGTTGCGTAGAATGCATATTTGATTCAACTGTAGCTCAAAGCAAACCATCAAAACCTAATAATTTTTTATCCACAGGCCCCAGGATGAGTGCGTTTGTTCAACTATGCTAAATATTAATCCTATAAACGCAACACAAACCAACACAACAGAGCGCATGTATTTTAATCAATCTAGAACAAAAACAAACAATAATGAATGTCAAAAGAACCAATTAAAATTATCCAATCGTTTTAAGATCATTCCAGATTTATGCAACACTACAAATCCAGCCACTGATATGGATGCTGATGGAAATTGTAATGATAAACATAAAAACACAACAATTCAATCAAGATTAATAGCCAACAAAACCAAAACAAACAAAAGTAACAAATCACTAAATAAGCACCGTCGCAAACTGTATATTACTAATGTTTTAGAAAAAGATTTCAAAATTATATTTACAAATGCTGACACTTTGAATGCAGATACAATAAATGAGCTTAAGTTACGACTAGAACTTATGGACAGCAAACCAGCAATATTAGCTATCTCAGAAATCAAACCCAAGCATTTCCGATATGAAAGAGTATTAGCTGAATATAACATAAACGGCTATGATACCTTTGAACATATCTAAAGGGACAGAAGGCATGGGAATGATCATTTATATAAAATCATCATTGCCATACAAACTCATAGACACTGACCTTGAATTTTCCGAATTTATCAGCATTGGAATTGATTTGGGTGTTGGAAATAACCTGTTGTTCACATGCATTTATCGCAGCCCAAATTCAACATTAGAAAATAACAAAAATCTACAAATACTTTTAGGAGACCTAGTCAACAAGCCATTCTCCCACTGCATTATTGATGGAGACTTCAACTTTCCATGCATCAATTGGGTAAATAACTCAACTACAAATGGGCCAGGCCATACAGAATATGAATTTATTGAGACTGTAAGAGATTACTTCTTGTGCCAACATATTACAGAACCAACAAGAGGGAGGGGAACAGATAGATCATCATGCATTGATCTACTATTTACAAATGAAGAGGGCATGGTAGAATAAATTGACATTGGCGCACCCCTTGGAAAAAGCGATCATGCACTAATAACCTTTAAGTTTAATGCTGAAGTGACAGGCTTGCCAAAACCAAAAACAAGATATTTGTATGAGTAGGCCGATTATGAGAAAATGAAACAAATGCTTGATATGGATTGGGATGAGATGTTGAAGGATAAGGAAGTAGACGATCAGTGGCAAATTATTACATCAGAATTAAATTCGGCTATTCAGGACTGTGTACCACAAACATGTATTAAGAGAGATTTTACAAACTTCAACAAACACAAACTCCCATTCAGTCAAAAAATTGTGTCCAAGATTCACCGCAAGCGTAGACTATGGGCAGAATATAAGCTAACATGAAATGATACTGTGAGGATTAAATACAATAAAGTACGAAATCAAGTCCGTCAGGAAACTATAGAAAAATTGTTAAGTTACATGAGCAAAAAATTACAGAAAAAATTAAAATAAACCCAAAGAAATTCTGGACATATGTTCAAATTAAGACTAAAACTAGACTCTCTATACCAGACTTATATACTGATAACAATAAGAAAAACCTTACTACTTCTAACTGTGAAAAAGCAAATGCCGTAGCAAATTTCTTTTCATCTGTATTCGTCTGCGAACCTGACGATATGCTACCAGAGCTTGATAGACTATCTACCCCACAGCAAAATATCTTACAAATAAAGCAAAATGATATCAAAAAGAGTTTAGATAAATTAAAAATATCGAAGTCACCCAGTCCTGATGGCATCCAACCGCGTATCCTAAAAGAACTTAGTAATACTTTAGCCCACCCGCTCAAAATATTATTTCAAAACTCATTGAACTCCAGTAGATTACCAACACCATGGAAGCAGGCCAATATTACACCTATATTTAAAAAGGGAGACAGAAAAGCCACAAGCAATTATAGGCCAATAAGTCTGACAAGTGTCGTCTGCAAAGTACTTGAAGGTTTAATTAGAGACAGTATCATCCAGCATATGAAAACGAATGGCTTATTTAGTAAATCTCAATTTGGTTTCATCCCAGGTAGGTCCACCACACTGCAGTTATTGACGGTTGTGGATAAATGGTTACAAATATTGGATAGTGATGGTGGTGTGGTGGACGTTGCATATTTTGATTTTTAAAGGCATTTGACATGGTTCCCCATCGTAGACTTGTACATAAACTGAATCTATATAACATCAATCCACAGATTATTAAATGGATAGAAAGCTTCTTGTCACAGCGTAGCCAGAGAGTAATCATTAGTGATGAACCCTCTGAATGGAAATCAGTATTTAGCGGGATACCACAGGGATCAGTTTTAGGACCAGTGTTGTTTGTTTTATATATAAATGACTTACCTAATGTGATAGCTAACAATAGTGAATATACCTGTATGCGGATGACACAAAACTTTTTCATGGCATAAAATCCAATGATGATGCTAACGAAATGCAACAAGATATATACTTGTTAAAAGAATGGACCAGTAAATGGTTACTCCAATTTAATGCTGATAAATGTAAATCTATGCGAATTGGCAAAACCAATTTACAAAATCATAGCTATATTCTCGGTAAAGACGGGTCCCGTATTAATCCAAGCGAGGATGAAAAGGATATAGGTGTTATTATTGATGATAAACTATGTTTCGAGAAGCACATAATAGATAAAGTTAATAAAGTCAACTCCATTATGGGTGTAATAAGGCGCACATTTGTATCCCTTGACGCAAACATATTTAGAACCCTGTATACATCATTAGTGCGGCCACATCTGGAATTTGCTAATCAGGTTTGGAGCCCCTATCTCAAGAAACATATAGAGCTGTTAGAAAATGTTCAGCGAAGGGTGACAAAAAGTGTCTCAGGACTATAAAAACTAAATTATGAGACTAGACTCAGGGTCCTTAATATACAAACTCTTGCAAACCGTAGAGTACGAGGAGACATTATTGAAGCTTACAAAATTATAACCAAAAAATATGACCCAGAATGTGCAACCTATTTGAATTTCGATCAGACTCAAGAACCAGGGGACACAGGCTAAAACTATACAAATCCAGATCACGTTTAAACATACAAAAATTATCCTTTAAACATAGAATTGTGGACTTATGGAATAGTCTTCCGAACCTGGTTATAGAAGCACCAACCATGATATCATTTGAAACAAAATTAGATAAACTATGGGATAACCAACCCCTATACTATAACTATCTAGCTGGCAATATAAATCCCATGTTTTATTACCAAATTGAAAAAGGAAATTAGGAATCTGTCATTACAGGCTTTTAGCCTTTGACCTCCACCGGACTACTAATGGGTACTTTAAGATGACCAAAGACCACTATTATTAGCATTCGTCATTATTATTAACCCTTTGACACCCATACCAGCAGCTTCTGTAGTAATTTAGATTTTCTTGAACAAATTCATGGCTTAAAGGGTTAATTATCATTACCTATCCCGACCAATGATCAGCTCTCATCATTTCAATTTTCAGTTGTGTACATGTAACAGCAACGTAGAATATTTTTGCCTGATTGAAACTAAGCCGTGTATAATCTTGCCAAGACAAGGAAAATATCTCTGGCATCTTCCTCCCCTAAACTCTTTCCAACCATAGTTGTTTCGGCTTTTTTCTTCTTCCATCCTTACCATGCCAACCAAATTCCCCTGCTCATCCTGTAAGAGACCTGTTAGGACTACTCAAAAAGCCTTATTATGTGACTTGTGTTCGGAGTGGGTTCACTTCAGATGTTCTAAACTCACTGCTTCTGATTATCTCCATTTTGAGTTAGATGACCAGCCATGGTGGTGTCTAAACTGCAACAAATCTTTATTCCCCTTCAATCACATTAATGATGATGCTGACTACACACTTGCAATCATGAATCCACATGTTGAATATAACTACATAGAGCACATACAAGACCTAATTCTAAATCCCTTCAAACTTAACACCCACACATATAGAGACATCAACTCAAAAGATGCTAGAACTGACTTATCCATACCTCCACAAACTTATAACTATACGCTTCTAAGCAAATTTAATGACTTTATAACAAATAGTAAAGAAAGCATTGCACTCTCACTCATGCACGCAAACACTCGATCGATACTGAAGAACAATGACAAGTTAAACAATTTCCTAGATATGAGTGCACATGAGTTTGGAATTATTGGAATTACAGAGACTTGGCTAAAAGTAAACTCACCTACTACTCTAGTTAACCCTCTGGGCCCTACCAAGAATTTACAAAAAAGTGCTAGAAACCCTACAGCCAAAAGCTAGAAACTTGCTTAGAAACCTAGCCTGTTGGCGGTAGTGGAGTGATAGCGGCGTAGTGCTACCATGCCAACTATATTAACTATTTTTGGCAAAGTCACAGATCACTATATATAAAACTATATATCATTAGAAAGGGCAATAAAATACCTTTAAGTACATATAAAATTTGTATGAATAAAATATATTTTAGTTAGTCAACGTGCCTCTCAAAATGGCCACACCTTAAAGGATAAATACATTGGTCTATTTTTGCAAAGTTTATCGAAGTTTTTTTAAATTTTACAAATGCCATTGATAAAATTAATCACAATGGTATTAAAACTAACAGATACCAAAGTTTCGTGAAGGTTTTCATCCGATAAGATGTGAAAATGACAATTATATTATGTCATGGTACCGTAAAATTTCGAGAAATTCCGCTCATGATTTTGGGGGGAGGCCTCATTCAATGTTGAATAATTCCTTTATACATAATCGAACACATACCAGGGTTTCTCAGCCTTGACAGCGAATAAATGGCAAATTTTATGCTATGTAGCATTACTGGGTGCACTCAGCTGTTTAAAAAGCGAACGCGAATGTTTTACACTAAGATTCTATAGCATCAGACATTTTTTCGTAGCGGCGTCCCAAATAGGAATCGTTTATCGTGAAAGATCGCCAGAGAACGACAGGAATTTGTAGAATTGTACCCGTATATAATATACGAGTACCAAGCTCATTACCCGTTATTGGCAACACCGTATCACGAGCTATAAGATTGATGCGTCTGATTGGTTGGGAATACATGAATATTAATTTTTCCGGCAAGATGGCGACACGATCAGCTGTTTTGCGAAATAGTTGTGTGTTCAAATATGTCAATCTATGCATATTTCTTGTACGCCACAAACTAAAAAGTAGACAGATCACTAGATTAACGATATTGCCAATCGGGAAGTGGGATGCCGATATATTTGACAACTTTCGCATCTCAACTCGGCCTAATTAATGCTAGTAATTTGAAGAGTAAGTTATCTCGGAAATTGTAAACAAAGACACGCATCGATGATTGAGATTATCGGATTGTTTATCTATAATCTTATTGTGATTTCGCGACCAGAGGTAAACGAAATTGATTTATATATTATTGGTTCAGCAACTCTCTTAACACAATCTATAACTTTCTCGGTTAAATTAGTCATTGAGTAACTGAAAACTTACAAGTAACAGCACATTTACTAATAATCATTGATGACTGGAACTTACAAATAATTCCTTAGAAAACAAATATTTCACTATTGCCCTGGTTACAAACATTCTATCACCATTTACTGTGTGGCCAGTATCCTCTGATCAAAGATATAGAGAACCGGGGCCCTGAAATAAACTTGTGTGCCCAAAATCAAAAACAATTGTCACATTTGAACCTGAAATTCCAGAACTCCACATTTACAGTCATTATAAATGTAAGATGTTGAATATTTGGAATCCAATGTGAAGCTGGTGCTGCCTTAGCCAGTTTAATTAGTTTCAAAATATTCAACAGAATTTTGAAACATTCGTAGCAAATTTATTAATCGCTCTTGTCGATTGAAAAGGTTAATCCAGTAACTAGTAGTCATACTCCCTCCTTGGACGATATATGCCCACCATTTATTATATTATTCATTTCATTTATGCGCTAATATCTGAGGGTGGTGTATGACCATAACAGCAGTTGTCGGGTCATAATGTTTACCAGTATATCCCTTAGTCTGAGTCTGCTCTGACTCAACCTGCCACTGTGACAGATATTTGGACAGACTGTCACTCTGTGACAGTCTGTCCAAATATCTGGCACTGGGACGGGTTGAGTCTGCATATGGGCATTGACTATGAGAAAATTTAAATTTTCATGAAAAAATTGGATTGTTAAAGTCTTAATATAACACTTCTAGGATTTGGATATTTCTAATTTATCCTTCCTATTTTTTGCAGGTGACTGATGGGCGATGGCTTCTAAACTCTAAACGGACTCAGTTTTTCCTGCTACGCCTAATGGATTTACTAACATGGATTTTATAAAAATAAAAATTTGATGACCTGTGTTACTCTATAATCTAATTTGTGTATGGAAACAGTATATTTGAACTAAAACATGATGATGTACGTTCGAATCATGATCAGCTACTACACACATCAATGGCTGACAGCTAAGCCGGCGGCTGTTCTGGATCGACTGCCGACTGTTATCAACTGTATTCCTGAGGGCTCAGCTAATGTGCATCTCACATAAGCTCTATGTATCATTTGAGATTGGGTGGGATTTGAATCAAATATCAATAAATTAAATTTAATCTCTTAATTATACCCACACGTTTTGAAAAAACTGCAGGGATATTACAATCGCCTCTATCTGTCTGTCTGTCCATCCATCTCCTCAGAAAGCTTTTGGTAGAATTCAATCAAAATTATTGTGTAAATTACTGATATGCTTGTGGATTGGGAGACACCATTTACACTAGGCTCCATTCCCAGAGGGGTGTGGGGGGGGGGGTTGTGTAGGGTTGATGGAAGACTGTCAAAGTTAAAGGAATATAACCAAATCTGGTGATTTACCATATCATGGCCCTATGGGTGTAGAATGTGAGACAACCTAATACATTAGGCTGTGACACAGCTCGGGTCGGAAGAGGCTGATGGGGGAGGGGCAAAACGTCAACTGAATTTGTTATGTGAGTAGCGGCGACAGCAGAGTGAAATCTACACAATGTAACGTGCACAAGATAAAGGTAAGAGATGAATTGCACATATCTCATTTTAATGGGAAAAAATTAAAATTTATAAAGGAAAGCTGGTGAATATTTTAGAATTAGTTTGCCTTTGCTGACCTGGTGAGTTGGGCAGCAACAGCTTTCCGTCAAATCAAAGTACTTGAAATTGGTTTCAAAATATTCACCAAGTTAGCTGTATCTATGGTTACCATGTGGAATTCAGGATTCAAAGTATATAAACTGATCCCAACACGCGCAAATCATCAATGGAGCTTATGTAGAGATGGGCGGGGCAAAGCTAAAAAAATTATCCATTAGAAAATCTAAATTTCTGCTCTGTCCTTCCCTTTGTCAATTCCAGTTTTTACTATGTTTAACCCTTTCATGACAAGTCCTGAAAACAATGTGGCATGGCAAATGATGGTTGTAGCCTAATTTCTCAATCCGAAAGAAAATTACATTTTAGTATGATGACTGAATTAATTATACCTACCAACCTTGTCTCTTTGAGTCCATTCATTATCCCCATACCTACCTTGTCTCCTTGAGTCCATTCATTATCTCCATGTTTTGAAAAAGAAATTTATTGTAAGCAGAGATTGGAGTCTTCCAGATTTATCTAGATTTCTGGATTTTTCATAGACCACTCTCGCACACCAGTTGACACCCTCTCCATGAATTGAAATTAAGCCAAATGAGCCACTATGTTCAGATAGGACTAGTGATTACTAGATTCTACTTTAGCCCTTCAAATTTTCTATACAGACCAAGGGAAGACTATTTTTGAAATTTTACAACTGGAATGACTGGCTCAATTACTGAGCATTCTAGTGGTAAATTTTCAAAAAGTCTTGCTCTGTTAATCAACATTTCTTAAGATCACAGCAGAGGCATTCATTGGCCACCATGACCATTAAAGGGTTGACAAATGAAATTGTTGCCATTGGGCTGGTCATTGTATTAACCCTGGTCAATTTCTACTAGCCTCTGGCTCATGTTAATTTTAACTCCTGCTCTCACAGATCACTTCCTCTGATGACATCCAGATTTTTCAAATCAATCCACTCCAGTCTCTGTGTAATGAAACTAATTCAAACAAATTTGGTATGTGATTATGGAGTGCAGAGGAGACTCCCCCAGGGATGGGATGGGTAAAGAGGTCAAAGTGGTGAGCATGGGGATTTGCTATAATGCGTCATCGACCAAGCAATCTAGTTATCACTCACTTACCATCATTGTCGAAGACTTGATGCTTGATAAATAACATTATGAACAGGAGTAATCAGAGATTGTAAACCACCGCCGAGACCACCCTACCGTTTTTGTCATATCCAAATTTGTTAAATCTTTATGTATGATCACACAAAGTCTGGAAACCCTTGTTTAGGTTATGTTGGTTTGTTGTGTTAAAATTTTAAACGAATCGGATCAGTAGTTTTTTAGATGCAATACTGGACGCATGCACACACATAATACCCTCTTTCCCCTTAGGGCAAGGGTAATAATCCAGGAATGAATAGCAATAAAGATCAAAAGTACCTGCAATCCAAAGAAACAATCTGTTGAGTATATTTTGACAAATTTAATTGGAATCTATTGTTGTCCAAAACAACGCCAGTTTCCAATCAAATTGGACTCGATATATTCAACAAATCTACTATACATAGTCCAGTCTGATTACCTAAGATGAGATTCTCTCTCTCCCTCTCACTTCGAGTAAACTTTATTTGATATTTACACTGATAGCTTACAAATAATACAGTATTCAACCCTTTAATACGCAAGCTTTACCACTGGAACATGTTGTCACCTAATGCAGCAACATCTTCCAGTCCAATCGATCTCAAAATATTCAACAATTTAATCACCAGTCCTACTAAGTAATATGACACTCTTACATAGAAGAAACTGTATTTGACATACATGTAGTTTACAATGGCAGCTTATACAATAAGTCATTCGAAATAAAATGGTACAGTAGATTTACATCAAGCGCATCAGATTTAACCCTTACCACTCTTATGTCAATATTCTATCTTTTAATGTGCCAATAGCCTGGAAAACTGGTACTGTTCTACTTCTACTAATAGAAACTGGTGTACATTTTTTAACAACTTTAGTTTGGTAGATGTTGCTATCTACGACAGCAACATCTTCCACCAAATCTGTTGAGACAAGAAAACCAGTTCTTTTAACTTAATTTGAAAATTTTAAATTTTGACAGAATGGTAGAGGTTAATAAAATAGTGCAGAAGATAGATAGAATTACAGAATCATCATTTTCATGAAATCTCAACCAGATAACTGTCCTATTCGCCATATGATCCTGAAGAAAAAAAGAGGAGAAACATTTACAAGATGAAAGAACAATAGAAAACGGAAATAAAACTGGAACAGTCAACAAAGGAAAGGTGATTTCAAAGAGCTAATATGTCTCATGACTCGCATTACTTTAATAATGCATGTTACGGGGCCCGTATTGACCCAGTAGCAGCCCCGTAACATTACATATCATATCATGATAGATGATTGAGGAACAGAAATTAGACCGTAGATGCACGCCAATATCTCCCTAGAAGCTAAATGACGGGTGTGATATAATGGTATTAATGGGCAAGCTATGTAAGGATGCACACTTTAAATCTTGTAGGCGTCAGTGTAGCTATTCAGCTGTATGTAATATTTTACCGACGCAATTATAAATTAGGTGAGATATTCTCACTAAGCGATTCCGGCCATCAGGGAATCGAGTACTCGGTTAAATAAAGGAATCGGCACGCTATCGTTGACGATTTTACGCTAGGAATTTCATTCACAGAAAACTATTTATATTTTCCCGTAGAAATTTGTAAATAAACTGAATTGACCAATCAACAGTGGATTTATAAAATTCAGTCATCTGACGTAATGTAACGCTATGTTTGATTGGATAAAACGCCCGTAATGCTTGTGTATTTAGCGATCGAAAACTGGTGCTCTTAAAGCCGTCTGGACGGCGCGTAGTTCTCTAGTTCAACTTGTTGAAAACCGTCCAGACGGCTCGTAGGTTTATTTGTACGCTTTTTGCGCGCCGTCTAGACGGCTCGTAGGTTCCTTAGGGTTAACAAGAATAACTATACATTTATCGAAAAGCACAGATCTGACAAAATTAACAAGGATGGTGGAGATGGTGTAGGCATGTACATAAAAGACAATATTCAATTCATTTTGCGTGAAAACTTTTCCATAATGGAAGAATACATTGAAACAATATTTATCGAAATTCCGATTCAAAAAGGTAGAAATAAAATTGTTGGTACAATCTACAGGCCTCCTGACAGTGACAACAAACAATTCATTGAAGCTTTGAGCAGAATTCTGGATACAATACAAAAGGAAAATAAAACAGCCTCCCTTATGGGTGATTTCAATATTGATCTGCAGCAACAGAAATGTCGTCATACCAAAGACTTCATTAACTTATTAAATACCTACTTTTACTATCCGACAATAACTAAACCAACTAGAATAACAGAATCTACGGCGACCGTCATTGACAACATATTCTGGAATAATATTAATCGCAATATCAGTAAAACTCATGTCGGAATTTTTGTAACTGATCTCTCAGATCATTTACCTATATTTCTCCTAGAAAAACAACAAACATACCAGAAACAATTCGAACAGGAAAAATTTAAATGCAGAGATTACTGTCAGGTCAACATTGAAACATTCAAAAGATCTATGTCAGAGGTCGATTGGAGCATAATAACAGACATTCAGTCTTGTGAGCATGCCTACAACAAATTTCATGACATCTGCACGACCATTTTTGAACAAAGCTTTCCAATGAAAGAAAGTAAAAAATATAAGCATAACCCAACTAAACCTTGGCTTACAATTGGATTAATAGCTGCCTGTCATACAAAACATCAGCTCTACTTAACATTTATCAAGTGTCAAACTAACTACAATGAAATTCAGTTTAAAAAATATAGAAATAAATTAGATCAAATAATAAAAACCGCTAAGAAAACATATTATCACAAGAAATTTGAACAGTCTAAAAATGACATAAAAGAGACATGGAAAACCATTAAATCACCTTTAAACAAGACCAATACGGCACAACAGATACAATTTCTTTGCAAGAATAAGGTCATTACCGATAAATTCAAAATTGCCAATGGATTCAATGATTATTTCGTAAATATAGGACCAGAACTTTCAACCAAAATCCAATCAACATCCAAGAAAAAGTTTTCTGATTACCTTACAGGCAGCTATCAATCATCATTCTTCGTTAATCCTACTAACACTGAAGAAATCTTCAACGTTCTAAACAAACTCAACCCAGCCAAAAGTGCCGGAATCAATGGTTTTAAGTGGTGCATTTATAAAACCTGTGTTATGGATATCCGTATCCCACTTAGTCACATTTGCAACTTATCCCTAGCACAAGGCATTTTCCCATCAAAACTAAAAATAGCACGTGTTACACCAATTTATAAAGCCAAGGATTCTACTAACTTCTCAAACTATAGACCAGTCTCCATACTTCCACTTTTCTCCAAGTTACTAGAGTGCCTTATGTACAATCGACCGACAAATTACCTGGACAAAAAGTCCATTTTATACAAATCGCAATATGGATTTCGTGAGAAACATTCAACAATGCATGCAATAGCCGAAATGACAGAAAAAATTATTGAATCACTGGAAAAAACCCAAAGTATAATTGGCATCTTCTTGGACCTTTCAAAAGCTTTCGACACTATCAACCACCAGAACTTACTAGAAAAACCTACCTATTATGGTATAAGAGGCAGTGCACTCACCTGGTTCTAGAACTACCTAAGTAAAAGAACACAATGCGTACAATATAATGAGATGTGCTTTGAAAACAGGCAATTAACTTGTGGTGTTCCCCAGGGATCAATTCTTGGCCCATTGCTGTTCCTTCTTTACATGAATGATCTACCTAACATATGCAAGCAGAGTTGCCCTTATGCGTCCTTTTGCGCGTATATATGCATAAAAATGGCAGAGGGACGCATAAAAATTAACCCTCTGCGTCCCCGAGGACGCACTACGGACACAGTGAAAAAGTGTAATGGAGACTGGTAACTTAGTGTGTGCTTAATTATCGATTATATTATCGTGTGTGTATATTTATTTGTGCATGTTTTTACTTTAAAAATATATCTAATGTATTGTGTGTTCAATAAAAACGAACTTACTGCGTTGTTTAAGACTATGATTTGTTGTATGTTTTCTTGCACAACTCAAAGTTGTTAATGCCCATAAATCAGATTTAACCACCACATTTAATTGTAAACACAATCCCCATATCATCCTTAGTATTCCATTTGATCTAATTTTTTTAATTTATAAATAATGAGTTTACAAGCCCAATGTTAGTCGCCTTGTTTGGCCTACAAATTGCAAAAATACCCGCCATGTTTCTGTCTGTTGTGCTAAGCGTCAGTGTGACGTGTCAGTATTTGATTGGATAACAGCGGAATCTCCCTGTCGAGGAACTCGCGCTTGAGAAATCCAATACAACTGATCAAGCAAATACAAACATGTCTGATCGTCTTAACCCTTTCACAGCTCAGAACATTGAACAGATCACAAAGTTGGTATCACTACTCTGCTGAATATTTTGAAATTAATTTGCGCATGCCTACTTGCCTAAAGCAGCAACGACTTACAGGCAAAATATCTTTTTCTATTTACTTATCAAAATATCTAAATTGATGAAGGAATATATGGAAGATATTGTGATATATTTTACATTTGAATGGTCATTTGACGGATTAGCGGCGGTGTCTTTGTATTGCTGTTTGAATAACGGTATCAATACGCGCTATAAGCCGTCTTTTATTTAGCAATAGCGGCTGATGGATTAGTGTTTATAGTGTTTGACAATACTCGATTGTTAGGTGTTCCCAATTTCTCAACTAAAAAGCTCCCCAGCAGCGATGTTCAACGATATCGTCGATCTACAGGTAGGCATACGTTAAAATATTGATTTTTTCCAAACAGTGTATAGCTCAAAGCTCCCCGATACAAGCGTCCTTATTGGATACACGCTAATGCGTTATCTATACTTCAACCAATCAGCAATCGCATTACATAGTTACTCCCTATGAATTAGACATATCCGGTTATTGGCTGATATATTTTCACTAATTACACATTTTAATCTGATTTATACAAATTATTGTTTTGTCTGATCTTAGCCTATGTATTCCACTATATTTAGTCATTCCAGTTACATTATAAAAAATACACGCGCATTATATCGAAGTAGGTCAAGTCGTCCTTGAGCAAACTCGCCCCAGATACTCGTAATTTTTCAATTCATACAAAGTCAAGTTAGGGTTTTATAGAAAAACTAATGCAGTGGTCTTTGCTAATTACTAATTCTCTCTATAGATATACATTAACAGTATTTACACAATGTCATAACTAACATGTTTAATAAAGGGCTTTATAATTATATCAATGTGTTGTGTTTATTTTAAGAAAAAACATGGGACCCCCATATTTCAGATGAGGACCCCAGGGGACCCCCATATTTTACAATGGGACCCCCGAATCTGAGAGTGTTGGGTCCTTGGGACCCCCAAAAATCAGATGTGGGCAACGCTGTATGCAAGCACATGTCATTAATACTGTTCGCTAATGACACAAATGCTTTTTGCTGCGATGACAACATAGACACCTTATACAGAAAAACAAATAAGGAAATGGAAGAAATTACTGACTGGTTTTCAATAAACAAATTATCGTTGAATGTTGACAAATCAAATTATATATTATTTACAAATCTCAAACTAAAAAAAGATGAAATTCCAAAAATCTACATAAACAAAAAAGAAATTGAGGAGGCCCTATTTGCCAAATTCTTGGGAGTATATTTGGATAAACATTTGACCTGGGCTAAACAAATCGAGATGGTAACAGCAAAGGTGGCAAGAGGCATAGGTGTCATACAAAGACTAAAACCTTACATGACACCAGCTACAATTAAAAATCTATACTGCACCCTTGTTCTTCCGCATCTCACCTACTGTAACGCTATCTGGACGAATACACACAAAAGCAACCTAACAAAACTACAAAGCCTACAGAAAAAGGCACTAAAACTCTTTTCTAAACCAGCATAGGGCCAGAATATATTCAAGTCAGAAAAGCTATTAAAACTAAAGGACATAGGCAAACTACAGATGTACACCATTGTAAAGGAGTTTCACCACAATACATTACCACAATCCATAGCCTCCAATTTCACACTAAGCACCGACATCCACAAACACAACACTAGGACAAAACACAATTTACACACTCAATTTACACGAACAGAAATAGGAAATCCACGAATTACAATAGCAGCCACAAAACTATGGAACAGCACCAGTACAAAAATATGCGATAGTATATTAAACCTTAAATCCTTTAAGAAAATTGCCAGGGAATCTATGATCGACAAATACTAAATTAATATATTTATACCTGATGGTCACAGATTCTCTGCTAATTAATAATAATACAAGCCTAAGACATTCCACCATCACCACCACCACCACCACCACCACTATAGATACACTAACCTAACCTAATAATTGAAGTAAGAAGTCTAAACACAAACATACTTCACAGTTTACTTTCACTACTACTACACCTAAATAGCCCACATACGATCAACGTATCTATCGATTCTTAACAACTCTAACTATCTAAACTTTATATTACAGTGATGAGCTTTTCCCTGCCCCCACCCACCCCACCTTCAGTAGCATACAAAAGTCCTATATAATAATAAACCACTCCAAACTAAATTTAAATAAAATGAGATAGTGATGTAATTAGGGAGTATATGTATAATATATGTTTAATTAAGTCAGTAAATATGTATGAGTGTATTTAAATATTAATGCCATAAATATGTGTTTGAATGTCGTGTGTTTTATGTTTGTGCACATAGTGGCATATATCTATGTAAACATCAAAGAAGGGACAGCCCTACCCACCCACCGCTTAATGGAAGACATATGTATTAAATACATGTATATATGACATATATCTCTAAGTTTATGTCCGAACTCCACAAAACAAACCAAAATAGTCCTGGACTTTCATATCAAGGTAGCTTTTCAGCATTATGTCACTGTGCCATTGTCTTGTGTGTTATATATATGTTAATGTATAAATGTTTTGTAATGTGTGTAAGGAGTCCATCACTCAATAGGCCATGCCTTTGATGGACTGCCTGTTTAGATTATATTTACATGTATAGAAAAAAACCATGAAATAAAGCAACTTTGAACATTGAACCTTGTGTAATAAATGACTGACAATATTCAAGCTACATCACCTGTTTTCGTACTTTGCTATTGCCTGTCAGCTGTTGCTGAGGCTTGCCCTTTGTTATGAAGAGAACTCAAGCTTCCGAAATGGACTCAAAGTTAATCGATCATAGAAGAATAATGTTTGCTATGGTGTTTGACCATGCGAGCATTCAATAATATCTTTTCATTTCACTCAAGGGGTACCTCGCCCATGGGCTAGAGATTACAGCTGTCTACCGGACAATAGACTACAAGCCGCAGAGACCCTTTGAATGGTTTGTGAACAATGTTACCGATGCTCGTCGTACAGGAGATCTTGATAACAGCAAAGTGCTCTTGGCAGATCTGTTCAGGCTACTAGGCAACAGTGCTTAGGGCAAGCTCATCGAGGCTCTAGAGCGTCACAGCAACACGACCTTCACCAAGGATGAACGAGCGGTGGATAGAGCCCTCCGCAGTGCATGGTTCGAGGATCTCGAGATCGGCGTGTTCTACGAGCTCCAGAGTCGCAAGGCCAAAATCACCATTCGTCGCCCCTCCCAGGTGGGGATAGCTGTTTACGAGCTTGCGAAGCTGCGGATGCTGGAGTTCTACTACGACTTCCTGGATCACTATGTGCCTCGTGACAGCTTCGAGTACCTCCATCTGGACACAGACTTTGCGTACATTGCAATAGCTGCCTCCAGCCTCGACGAAGTCATTCGCCCTGAGATGCGAGCAGAGTATGAGGCTCATAAGCGGGAGTGGCTAGCTTGGGACAAGTGGTCTGGACGGACTCCGGGACTGTTCAAGCTCGAGTTCGAAGGCAACCATGGTATCGCTCTCTGTTCCAAGTGCTACTATGTGGAGAGCCTCGCTGGGAAGGTGAAATGCTCAGCCAAAGGTATGTCTAAGCGTCAGAACGATGTCTCTTGGCAGAGGTTCTTCAGTGCCCTAAATGGTAGCGTGGACAGAGCTACAAACTGAGGCCTACGCATGCGCAACCAGGGCATGGTGACGTATGAACAGGAAAAACTCAGTCTCTCAGCCTACTACGATAAGCGGCATGTGTTGCCAGATGGTGTCCATACCGAGCCAATCGAGAACCATATCCCTCAGGCTTAGACACCTGGCGATGGTGGCAGCTGTGTGTCCGGAGGGACCACCTGAAGCTCCTCCCGAACAAACGGACGTTTGGGACGGCTCTCTGAGCGTGACAGATAGTACAGCGTAGGCTGCCCCTCCATCTCGACATACCTGTCAAGCTTCTGGACATCTAGCGACCAGTTAGGATCTGTTGCGCGTCGTCGCCCACCTTCCAACTCACCAGGTTCATACAGGTACCGAACCAGAGCATAAGATGGAAGGCACACCTGTTCCTTGTCTGCTTTTCCAGAAGGTTGGGCAACAGAGGATCGTTGGATAGCCTCTACTGGCTTATTACCAGTTAACCGAGTTACCTCAGTATTGGATCGCTCTACCATCATGGGCAAACCTTTCACCCACACACTGGACCGCTCTCCAGCCTGTGCCATCTCCTGGGCATATTGGTGTGCAAACAGTCTTTCTGCTAGTGTCCGATTCCACTGCTCGATGATTGCCTGGGCACGGTGGTGACCAACTTCACCTCGTCTAATCACCACACCATGTTTCCGCATGAGGGCCGCAGTCTCGCCTCTGAACTCCTTACCCTCATCCACCTGCAACAATTCTGGCCACTGGAGGGCATTTTCCGGATCCTCGTAGACACCCTGGAATGCCTGGGCCACCTGGCCAGCCGACTTGTCTGTGAGCGGTGCTGCAGCCTTGTACCTGCTGGCAACATCGACGATGGTGAGGGCATACTTGTAGGTCTTATGACCAACCGAGTTATGTGGACGGAGTAGAACATCTGCCTGGTGAACTCTATTCGGGACAGTTTCATCGAAATGGGCATGCCTGATGTGCCGTGGACGAGGTCTGTATATCTGCCACATCGCCTGGCCACAAGTTGTGGCCCTTGCGACGTACAGCTTCGAGTAGCTGGTGGGGCTCACGGTAATATCCACCAGGCTGATAGTAGAGTTCCTCAAGAACGATGGTTGATAATCTCCCGGATTTCATCACTGACGTCCACTCCCGTCCTGTCACGCACGGTCTGGGTGAGGGTATCACTGACGTCCACTCCCGTCCTGTCACACACGGCCTGGGCGAACTCCACACAGACGAACAGACGGCCGTTATGTATTCGACTATCACTGAAGACCTCCTCAAACACCTCCGTACACTGGCGTCTAGTCTCTGCTGGATCCTCACTGAATGGTAGCTTATCGACTAACCCTCAGAAGTTAAGTGTCTTGACCAGGTCGTACATAGACGCCATCCTTATATAGTATGGCTTAAATGTTCGGCGGCCCAGATGGCCGCAAGTGCTATGGCAACATACGGTAGCCAAGGGCCTGCGACTACAAAGAACGCACCTACTCCTGAGGCGATGGCTGGTATGGCTTCAGAAATCTTCTCCACACCATGGAGAGCATTGTTGGCGATCTTGCGGACCATCTCGCCTGCCTTCGTTGTGAACAGAGCGATCAGGGCCCCAACTACTGCCAGCGGACCGATAGAACCTTTTACGTAAGTGCGATAGATTCCTTTCGCTCTGTGTATTAGCTTGCGGGATTCAGGCTCATCATACTCACCCGCGGTCTCCGCTACATCGTAGTCGTCTGCATCATAATCCTCCTCATCATAGTCCTCGTCATCTATATCCTCGACTGGATTTTCATACGCCTCTGGTTCATACATATCCGTCGCCAGCTATATAGTAGCTTTAAACTGTAGTCTATAGCATGGCCTCTGCAATCTTGAATGCGGGAGTGTTTGCCTTAGCGAACTGGGGACTCAGATTCGCCGACAAGAAGGTAGCTGAGGTCGAGCATGAGCGTCATAACCAGGCGATGGAGAAGCTGTCTAAGGAGAAGTTTGAGTACAGCAAAGCACTTGAGCATATGCGCCAGAGGGAGGCACGCCGATGACAACTCCGAGCTCAGGCCAACCAGAGCCTCAAAGAGGCAGATGGGAGTCTCGATGAGTACTACGAGGCTGTAAAGATATCTCAGCCAACGCTCGACTATGAAGTATCGACAGGTCAGAAGACAGCAGAGCTTATAGTAGTGGTGGCAGCTGCAGCTGTGACGACAGGAGTCGTGCTCTACGTATGCTCAAGCTGAATACCTGATGTGTTCGACACGCATACCTTAGCATAGCCAAAGTAAAGTACCATCACACCTAATGAGCGAGTCCCAGCTATGATGTTTCCGATGTTGAAGCTGAGCCGGTTGCCCTGATTAGGTGGGATGTTCCTGCCCTCGATGTGGTGACGGCCCTCGAGTGCCGACTCGAGGTCATCGCTTCCACTGGTTAGTCGCAGAAGTGCATATGACTTAGTTTTCTGTCTGTAGAGTTGGCAGTCAGCCAGCTCGCGTACCTCACCAAGAACATTGGTCCCAGCAACCACAAGCTTGAAGTCGTCTAGCTTATCCACCTCCTGGATGACTCCTCCCTTCTGAACCAGGACCACAACAGCGACACAGTCTGATGCACCACGATGCAATGTCAGCTCTCTACCCGTTGGTTAGCTGTGGCTTGGACCTGGTGGTGTTCTCGCTCCACATGCACGATCCACTGTTTGGAACCTGTTTGCTTCAGTTCCTGGTCATTCTCGTCATGGCAGACATGAAGACTTGGACCATTCATCATCGCATTTGCGAGCTGCTCAGTGTACACCCGGAGGAACAGCCTATCCTGCATGGCAGCCGGATTCACGTGTGTGTTCTCGAGGAGGGTGAAGAGTGGAACTGCCACAGGCTTCTCGACACCTGCCCCTGGTTCGAATTCCATGAACCCCTCATTGCACCCCACAGCGTAGTACTCATCGTTCACAGAGGTGGTGTCCACGGTGCTGTTGCTCTGCACGATCTCCCACCTGTTCAGAACCCGCGGGAGCTCTACCGTCTGTTCTATTGTGCTCTTAAGCTTGAACTCGAGTGTCATGCTCTTGAGCTCGTGGATCTGTGCCGAGATTGCAAAGTCAGTGTACTTCCCAGCAGCGGACAACGGGTTCTCATCGTGTATACTGGGTCGAATGACCATCAGGCAGTCCTTCCGAGGATCAGTGCGGTGCGATGTCGCAGGTTCAATGGCCCCATCCGGATGTTGCACATACTGCAGCATGTTTAAGGTCTGGGTATATAGAGGGGTTAATCGGCTGCCATGTTTGGTAAAGTTCTTCAGCAGATTATCTATAGGCAGCAGGACAAGTCGACACGACAGTCGGCATGACACTCGGCACGACAGCCACGGCATGCACTGTCACACTGTGACAGGGTCCGAGTCCTGACATCAACATTATCCACGAGCGAGTCACGGTTACACCGCCGACGGATGTTGAGGTACTGGCCGCCATAGAGGAAGGAGTGCTGGCTCGTAGTACAGAAGAACTCCTGACTCGGATACTCTACCAGAAGTTTGACAGCACCCAGGGTAGGGCACTAAACCTACCTGTGGGCCAAACCAACAGTCCTGTTATTCTAGCTCTCCAAAAGGCGAGGGTCGACCCCAAAGATCTACTAACGGTCGGGAAGTGGGCTGCCGTATTTAGCCTCCATAGCCAGGAAGAGTGAGAGATGCTGGATAGCCTCCAGTCTGGAGCAAATAACTACTTCAGGGAGGGGGTCAGTGCCGCTGTAGCGGAGAGCCATGACACTGGTCATGCAAAAGGTACTCAAGAGGGGTTCACTATTGGCCACAAGGAGGCTGTTGAGCATATCTTCAATGAAAGAGGGCGTAGGAGATTTGACAGGAATCTGTCAGCATTTCTGAAATTCCCAGATAACTACCAGGACTACCTCATCAAAACCGCTCGCAAGTCAGATGCTCATCGCGCATGGAAAAAGTGGGTCTTCTGTCAGAATTTCCAGAAGAAGAGAGTCCTACCATCTGACCCTCAGTGGATAGAGTTTCAGCAACAGGCTTCTGACGAAACTGACGAAGTTCCTCAAGCTTCTGACGAAGTTCCTCAAGCTTCTGACGAAGTTCTTCTAGCTTCTGACGAAGTTCCTCAAGCTTCTGACGAAGTTCCTCAGGCTTCTGACGAAGTTCCTCCAGGCTTCTGACGAAGTTCCTCAAGCTTCTGACGATGTTCCTCAAGCTTCTGACGAAGTTCCTCCAGGCTTCTGACGAATTCCTCAAGCTTCTAACGAAGTAGCGGACGAAGTTCCTCAGCCTTCAGATGAACGAAAAAAGTTGCGGCCGACAGTCTGTCAGCGATGACGTGTAGAGCAGGGTAGTTTCCTGGCTGGATTCAGCTTGTAGGTGAAGGTCTGCGCCTTTTCCAGAGAGGGCTTGAAGTGTGACAGCTCACCTGTCTCCTTGTTGCTGAAGATGAAGCGGTACAGCTCAGCTGCCCTCTGTACACCTGCGATAAAGTCACCTTTGGGCTCCTTGAGGGTTAGGCTGTCGTATATGGTCTCGAGCAGGGCACGTCCACACTTGGAGCTGAAGTATAGCAACCAGGCATTGTGGCGGATGTCCGGGGAGATCTCGCGGGTGTACTTTTGAAAGAGGATGAAGACAGTTATCTTTATGTGGCGGATGCGCCTGGTGATGTTGCTGAGTTAGGTGACTGTCTTCTGGTCCATTGCAGGGTCATCGATAACTAGAACAAGGGGTTCTGTCAGTCGGGCTGCCAGCAGCTTCTCCATCAGGGCTTGCAGGTTCTGCGTCTTGGTGATTGGACCATTGTACCATTGATCATTACTGTCAACCACCTCAGCGGCGGAGTCAGACACCAGAAGGATATAATATCTGTGTAGATTTTCCCAGGAGAGCCCGCAGCAAGATGTTTTTCCCGTGGCCTGACGGGGCAATGATCAGCACCACTTGGCCAGCATCGGCCGGCCTACTGTCGAATGGTACAGACATGCACGCGGAGGATGGTTAACACTTGGTCGGCGGTAGCCTCGTCTATATCTGGGAGACTAAACGGCAGTACTTCCTGCACCAGCTTTTGCGCCTGCTGTGTGGGTAGCGTTGTACCTCCGGCGGATACGAAGGATGCGATGGAGGCGTCAAGCATGAAATCCCAGCAGCAGCTGATAAGATAGTGTAGAGGGCCTGTGTCAGCACCCACAGTGTCTAGTACATCCAGTATCCGTACGATACATGCACGGGAAGCCATGGCTATTATGTGATCTTAAACGGCAAACCAAATAACCCTGACCTCTTCACCTCTGGTAGCTGGAGGCTGGCGGTAGCACCTTTTTTGCCATCAACAGTGATATTGCTCAGGCCGATGGTGCCTACCCTGAGATTCTCTCCGTCTTGTTGGAAAGAGCTCCGTGGTTTCAGGAGATCCTTAACCAGGTCTTGTGCATAGGACTCAGCCATAACCTTGATGGCACCAGCCTCGTCGACTCCGAGCATACCTCGCATCGTTGCCCTGTCTTTGATGCCCATCCCCTTGTATACAGTCTTGGCCTTGTTAATGGCCGATTGTCCTACTGTATCAGTGTTCCCGATGAGATCTCGGGCTGGGATGGTACCTCAGATCTCCCGCAGGTCTCCCTTCTCATCGAAGTCTAGGAAGGAGATAGGGGCAACAGTGTCGTCTGAACCAAGGCGTGCCTCGCCCAGGTGAGCAAGATCGCCTAGCTCTTTGCTGTCTAGGTCTGTGAGTGACAGAGTCATAGTCATATACAGATGGCTTAAACGCACTAGTCATACCCCCAGTGAAATAGTTGGGCATAGGAGGACCATGCAGTCGGCCAAGGGAATAGGTAGCAGTGCTCAGGGTACTGGCCCCCTCTGCAGGGGCATGCCTTGTGGGCGGTCAACCATTCCTGGGCATTGGCAATCCTCAGGCCACGTGTTCGACTATGGGCTACACACCGCCCTCCGGCACGCCATGCCTCATATGCTGCAGGGGTCTCCTCATCCATCTCTCACTATTCAGAGTGGTTAAACATAGGCAACGATGATCTCAGCCATTGCACTCGTTGCTAGCCCTAGAACCGCGGCCTCCATTAGTGTAACACGTTCACCCATGATCTTGAAAGAGGCAGTGTAGGCGGCACCACTGAGGGCGATCTTTGCGATGGGCTGAGTTATTCCGAGGCAGTGGCCGGCCATCCCACTCACCACGGTAGCGAGGACAGCCGCAGTGGTGGCAGGAAGAACCTCATTTCCCCCTGTCATCTTCACCACGGCCACATTCGCCGCCATGTTACTGGCGACATGGACTGCCAGAGGCTTAGCCTGTGTCAGTAACTTCGTTTAAGCCCTGAGTATACAATGCAGTTAAACGTCTGTGTTCCCTGTCAAGTGAGCTAATAAGATCTTCCCAGTCTGCATCTGCCAGGTGTCTGGGTTGGTACTCAGGAATATCCATTTCTCTATTGGGACATCTTAAACATGTCCGGGCTCATGCTATGCGAGAAGTACTATGAGGTCTTCCGGAGGGAGCTGAAGGCCTACAAGAAGAAGACGCCAGATTAGCTCGCTCAGCTCTCCAGTGCTGAGCTGACAGCTGTGAAGCTCTATCTAGGATTTGGTCAGGGGCAGATCTGATTCCTTGAATACTTTATCATGGGCGGGAGTATCGTCGAGCAGCTCCTGCGAGCTAAAGGTTTCTACAAGGATCGGGAGTATCTGTCAGATGTGTTCCAGCACTTGCAGACCTCCATGGCCTCACCTGACTCAGAGCTGAACAAGGCTCTGCGATACTACAAGCTGGAAAAAGGATGTACTGTGGAACCCTCCAGCCCTTGGATGTGCATGTTGGCAGCGTGTATAGGGGCTGTAGGGCAGGCCAAGCTGGCTCAGTGTCTCACCGTGGTCCCCACCACTACTGACGAGAGTCAGGATAGTCTTATAGCTGATTTGCTAGTGGCGGAGTAGGCTGATCCCGCGCACCACGATAGCTAGGCCTGCCACCACTCGTAGAGCTGCCACGGGAAGTGGTGTCGTGTCGACTGGCTGCAGTGGCGGGGTTGGCACTGCCATGGGAGGCGGCGTGTCGACTGGCTGCAGTGTCAGGGTCGGAATGACTGTATGGCCCGTATTAAGTATAGGTGTGTTGATATCCATGTTGAAACCGAAGTGGACACCGGGGGAACTCCCCTCGACTATCATGTTGTTATAGCCCCTGACTTGGAGGTCCTCGATGTTCACGATCATGTTGCTCGGAATCAACCGTAGGTGTATGGAAATAACAAAGTCAAGTTTGTGACGGGCCTTCTGCAACCCCTGCTGGAACTTAGCAATAAGACTGCTGGGATCTGCCACCATGATCATATCCTCAACGAGACTGATGAACATGGCCTGGACCTCTGCTCCACTGACACCATCTATGGAATGACGCAGCTTGGTCTGTGCTATAAGGAGGCAGTAGCACAGTGCTTCCAGGGACTGGTTGATCCGAACGATCCCTGCTGGTGTGAGGCCTGAGGTGGTGTCTGGGACAAAGTACTTCCACACATCTGGATAGTCCTGCCTGATTCCGGTGATGTGCATATTTTGCACTATCGCTCCAGGGTCAGAGTCTGGATCGAACGAGAATGTCGCTGTCTTCCGACGGCCTACTCGTTGGGGTGTTCGATAGGGGAATCCTGAGTAGTCACGTCTCGGGTCACCATACATAACCCCTAGACAGCTGTTGTCGCCGCCATGCCACCGATAGTCTAGGTGAGCTCTGAACTCTTTCTGTAGTCTGCTGGCCGCTGAGACGCTATGACTGTTGAGCTGTGGGTCGAAGTCGTTTGTATCAGGGAGGCTTGCACCCAGCTCATGAAGGATTCGTCGCAGTGAAGTACACATGGAATCTGAGACAGCTGGTGATGAGCACAGCTTCAGGAGTACCAGTGAAGCAGGGTGGAACTTACTCCACAGCCTGCCGTGGCACACCACACAGCAAAGTTCAGCTGCTGATTCCAGTATGAGAGGCTTGGAGCAGCCATCCAAGTATGAGCTTGCTTCGCATCCTTGATGGTGATGGGGCGGTTGGTCAGCGGTCGTGGGTTGACGGAGAAGCTGGTTCGGGCCCGTCCATCCACTGTGAGAGAGAACGGTGTTAGCTCTGGTATATCATCCAGTAGGCCTCTCAGGCCAGTCAAGGGTGTACCCAGGAGGGGCGGTTGGCTCCGGTTGACTGCCGTGAGGTTCAGTGGGAAGGCCATCTATACTGGTGTTCTTAAAGCTACCGTACAGGGATCACACTATTTGTAGTTGTCTCGACTCCATAGACCGGCGGGGTGACCTCGCCGTAACATCTCGTTTTTTAACTCCTCCATATCAACCCACCCGCTGGAGACTTTGAGGTATTGCTGTCGCACTTTAGGTTTCTCCGTGCGGTACATGGCTTGGACCTTCAATATATGGTGGTACTCTTCATCGGTGACCTGGCCATCATCGAGAGCTTTGCTGAAAGACTCGTCGATAGTCTGTGGCATACTCTGTGATAGTGTCACGTACTTAGCATGCTTCTCCAACCTCCTTGTTATCTGCCGCTGCCCCACCCCCAAGCCCGTGGCCAAGGCTAGTGTCACACCACCCAGCGTGATGGCGACGAGGGCACCTACCCCTGTAGCGAGTGGCCACAGCTTCCACACCAGCACTGGCTCCAATCACAGCTGCAGCAGTGGTTGTATGCACGAGGACGTTGTAGGCTGTCTTATATCGACTGCGCGTTCTGCCGTACTTTTCTGCCTCATGGACGAGATTCTGCCTGATGGTATCTATCTGCTGGAGTCGCCAGCCGTGGATGGTACCACCCTCATCAGCAGTCAGGGAGGGGTATAGTTCTGGTTGCTTCCGCCACTCTGATTTTGCCATAGTATACCTAGAGATTAAACCTGCATCACCTGCTTATGAGTCATGGAAGGGTTCATTGTGGAGAGCCTGGCTAACCATACAGCAGATTTTAACTTATTTACGTCAATTTGTGGCTGGATTTATCAGAAAATGTATTTAATTTAGTGTTTCTTCGTGGAATTCGTCTAATTTCTGTGTTTTATAGTGAAAATCTCGATATATCTAATGCGGAATGGACAATCGTCTTGAACTGGAACACCATTCCATTCTGATGACGTCATCGCGAATATATTTAAACCCGTTATCTTTGTTTGGCAGAGATATTGTTGGAAAAGCCATCAATGGCAAATCTGATTGGTTGAACTAATCTCATAACGCTTTGACAGTTGTGTACTATTAGACGACAGTAAAAAAGCAACATAACCTAAACAAGGATTTCCAGACTTTGGCTGTGATCTGGACAAAAACCAAGTTGGATCCAGATTGGGTACAAATTTAATCTATGGATATATCGGAAACAAACTGGTTAGATTTTGCTCAAATTTTAATAAAGGAGGTTGTGTGATCATACTGTAGTAACTTAGCTACATATAAAAGGTTACTCACCCAACAGAGGTCTCGAATCATCCCGTGGAACCAGCGCCAGGTGCTCGCGTTTCTAGTTCCAAGGTACGACTGCCGGGCGTCCATAGAAACGGTGGGAATCAGCTAGCCCGGCAGCCGTGAAACACAAACTCCGGGATTGCAGGATACCGCCAGCACCACACTCTCCCCCGTTTATAAAAACATGGTTATGTAATTAAAAATGTTATCTAAAAATCTCAAATCTTTAAAAATTTACACACCATAAAAAACACACAGGCATTGACGCTCAACTGCTAAAGGAAGGATTAGAATATTTTTAGCAACTTATTCTAAAAAATAATACAAAGAAAACGCCAAAGTTTTGACCATGATAGATGTCCATCTGTCCAGACATAACTACATAAGACAGATGGGTAGATCAACAGCTGCCGGACGAGGGCATCGTTACAGATTTTAAAATAGCATAGCATTCTTAATTTAAATTAAGGACAGTGGTTTTCCACCACAGCAGAAAACTTACAGAATGAAATTAACATATGTGAGATTCGAGGAAAACCTATGAATATTGCATATTTTTAATTTTAGTGAACATTTTCAACCTTAACATTTATGATATACCTCTTATATAATTGAACGGATCTGAATCCACAAATTTAGGAAATCCGGAAAACACCTATCCATATCATATTAAATATATCTGAGTGAAGCTAAAACGGAACGGATAATACAGCAAAGAAAGAAACATGCTTTTGCGTTATGACTAACGCGTCAATTACTTTGCGCATTATAAAGTGGTAAGCGCAAGAAATGCATCTGCACGATTTATGCAGTCTTTGCTAAATGCATATTATAAATATGCTGTCATATGCAAGACTTCTGCATTATAGAGTAATGCACATTATAAATATGCATGAGTCATGCATTGTAGAGTAATAATGCATCATTGCATCAAATTAACATGTAATTGTTACACGCTTAAGAGAAAAAATATAGATATGACATATATAGATATGACATATATATATATATATATATATATATATATATATATATATATATATATATATATATATATATATATATATATATATATATATATAATGTTGACCTAATATAAAATATCTGAATTGACCTGATGTAGAATTAATATATCTGGGCTGTCCTATAAAATATCTGTGCTGACCTAATAAAACTATATATAATATATTTGAGCTACCCTATAAAATAACTGAGCTGACAAATGTAGAACTGGCATTGAATAGCTAACCTAAACTGAAGTTCACTATACATAGATGAGTTTGCATCATAACATATGATGCATATACTTATAAAAAGCGTGCACATGGATTTAATCCATATACACATAAACAGAGAGCATTATTACGACTACCCGTCATGACGGACAAAAAATACAGTTAACAATACAATGTGTATGATTAATGCGTAACGATTTACACATCATTTAACAACGCATATTTGTACTGCGTGATCAAGAAATGCGTAAATATAACCACGCATTACTATGCGCAATTATTCACGCGACATTTGAAAAACGCGTAATTATAATAACGCGTTCTGTGAGTCATACAACGATGGACCCCTGTTGGTTTTTGGTATCTCAAGGAGTATTATTGCTGGAAAAAGCCACTATGTGCTTATGTGTCCAACTAATTTAGTTTCCCCAAAACCTTGCAAAGAATAGAACATCACGATTTTGCTGTTGCAGATTGTTTAATAACTGTTCAAAATTACTATTAAACAGCCGAAACTACAACTATGATTATTATTAATGGAAAATAATGTTAACGATTGATAGCGGTTTCTAGACAAGTTGAATGTCTTCAGTGTCATGCAGAATCTTAAATTTCAAGCACTAATTTCAGATAATCGTTTTATTTACATTAATCTCGTAATACTGAACATGAGGATACTATTTGCAGGAAGATAAGTAGAATGTGCAAAATCTGATGGATTATAACTGGATATTGACTCCGATTTGTGTGATTTTGTAGTTGGTCATCTCAGGGCTTCCACTAATTTCTAAACGCAGGAAGTCCAGGACTTCCTGGGTAATGCTATTGGGAGTCCAAGCAAGAAACATGGAAGTCTAAAATGGTTCAAATACATGTAATTTGGTTAAAAACATTGTTTTTAGCGATGTCAGGGCAAAAAAATAGGAAGTCCAGGACTTCCTTGTTATGATTTTTGGGAGTCCAAAGATGAACTTTGGGAGTATAGGACTCCCGGACTTCCACTAGTGGAAGCCCTGGGTCATCTCCTCTGACATGACAAGTCATGATGATGTTCATGCACCAAGGAAATGTGTAATGCATTCCCCTCGGACCTGACACCTCATGCGCCTAGGGGAGTGAAGCTGAAATTGCTTGTGAATTCTTTGATGGCCATCTCCTCGGACCTGACACCTCATGCACCTAGGAGATGTGTAATGCATTCCCCTCGGACCTGACACCTCATGCGCCTAGGGGAGTGAAGCTGAAAAAGTGCTTATGAATTGGTCGATGGCCATCTCCTCGGACCTGACACCTCATGCGCCTAGGACATGCGTAATGCATTCCCTCGGACCTGACACCTCATGCGCCTAGGGGAGTGAAGCTGAAAAAGTGCTTAAGGATTGGTCGATGGCCATCTCCTCGGACCTGACACCTCATGCGCCTAGGAGATGTGTAATGCATTCCCCTCGGAGCTGACACCTCATGCGCCTAGGGGAGTGAAGCTGAAAAAGTGCTTATGAATTGGTCGATGGCCATCTCCTCGGACCTGACACCTCATGCGCCTAGGACATGCGTAATGCATTCCCCTCGGACCTGACACCTCATGCGCCTAGGGGAGTGAAGCTGAAAAAGTGCTTAAGGATTGGTCGATGGCCATCTCCTCGGACCTGACACCTCATGCGCCTAGATGTGCAATGCATTCCCCTCGGACCTGACACCTCATGCGCCTAGGGGAGTGATGCTGAAAAAGTGCTTAAGGATTGGTCGATGGCCATCTCCTCGGACCTGACACCTCATGCGCCTAGGAGATGTGTAATGCATTCCCCTCGGAGCTGACACCTCATGCGCCTAGGGGAGTGAAGCTGAAAAGTGCTTATGAATTGGTCGATGGCCATCTCCTCGGACCTGACACCTCATGCGCCTAGGACATGCGTAATGCATTCCCCTCGGACCTGACACCTCATGCGCCTAGGGGAGTGAAGCTGAAAAAGTGCTTAAGGATTGGTCGATGGCCATCTCCTCGGACCTGACACCTCATGCGCCTAGGAAATGTGTAATGCATTCCCCTCGGACCTGACACCTCATCCGCCTAGGGGAGTGATGCTGGTAAAACAGAGTTAATATCTAGGTCATATGCTGTTGCTGACTTAGTTTACTCAAATTAGTTTCAAAATATTCAACCGTTTACCTGTATAGTCACCTTGAAATTTAGTCTGGGAAATTATGTTTTAAGGTGTTAAAATCAATTCCAATGTGCATACAAAGTGGGCAGAATTTAGCTACGAATTGGCAAGGCATATAGCTAGAAATGGATCCGTGAATTAACAACATCATCTAGATCATCTGGTCAGAAATTGCTATTTGGCATCACCTAATGAGCATAACCACGATTATCCCAATTTCTTCCCACCTGATAAGAACATATATATGCCCAAGATCTATTGTGCCAAGACAAAAAGAGCAGCTCAATCCTGGTATACTGTACTATACTAGAAGGGACTACATGGTCATCGGCAATGGTTAATGCAATGATCATCACTATCCACCACCACCGACACCACCTCCTCCATTTTTTAAATAAAGAGAGCGGAGTATTGTCTTAAAATAATGTCAAGAATAATAAGTAATATCACGGCGGTACATGTTCACAGTAGTTGTAATAAATATAATAAATAAATAGCCTTGACAAAAATTCTTGAATGTTCAGCACATGAAATTGATGAAATTAGACAAGTGTAGATTCGCTCACTACATAGGGAACACTGAATGCATTCAACTGACATCAGAAAAATGGCTGGATTTCTTGAGACTGATCGGAATTGTTACAGTTACAGATTGCAATGGGGCTATATGCTTCTTCTCACCCCTCATGGAAAGTGGTAACTCGCATTTATTTCTTTTATTTAATATTGCCGCTTTCTTCGTATGACGAAAAAAACCACCCCATTATAGCCTTACTTATTAAAATGTTGTAGACATTGAAAACATAGATAATTTAAAATTGCAGTGTTTTAACCAGATTTCGTGGCAATCCGAAATCCCATAGTAAACCTCTCTCTCTCTCTCTCTCTCTCTCTCTCTCTCTCTCTCCTCTCTCTCTCTCTCTCTCTCTCTCTCTCTCTCTCTCTCTCTCTCTCTCTCTCTCTCTCTCTCTCTCTCTCTCTCTCTCTCTCTCTCTCTCTCTCTCTCTCTCTCTCTCCTCTCTCTCTCTCTCTCTCTCTCTCTCTCTCTCTCTCTCTCTCTCTCTCTCTCTCTCTCTCTCTCTCTCTCTCTCTCTCTCTCTCTCCTCTCTCTCTCTCTCTCTCTCTCTCTCTGCACACACGCACGCCAATACGTACGCGCACACGCACATATTCACGTACACATATGTAAGCGTGCGAACTACCTAGACAATTGTAATCAGTGGTTGATATAAATTACCATTCAACTAGTTATACAAATGTTACTATTTAATTATGTTTTATTATACCCCATCTTGATGTATTTATTAATGTATTGTATTTGTATGTATGGGAGACACATGTATAAGACTTATTTCTTATTGTGCTCCCATTGAACAAAATAAAATTCTGTTTAAACCAAAACTATGGGAGCGGTTAAAATCAAGACATAGCCTCTAAGCCTACAATGGCATATAAATATACCACGAAAATAGATATACAACTTGGAGGACTGACGAGTGCCAAATAATTGGAAAATGTTAAAGCAAATATCACGAAAATAGATCAGAAATTAAAAATGAAGTTAAAATCAACTTAATTTGATTTAAAATCTTTAAAAATATAGTCTTACCTACCAGGAAATGATAAAAATGTGATCTAATTTTCGCAGTTGTCAAAAGTTCAAAATGTAGGACAATTTGCGTCATTCGAGTAATACTCTAGTAGCCCACGTCCTCGAGAATTAAGCAGCAAAATCGTGAAAAATAATTTTGAAAAAAAAGTAACTTATCTACATATAAAAGGTTACTCACCCAACAGAGGTCTTGAATCAGCCCGTGGAACCAGCGGCAGGTGCTCGCGTTTCTAGTTCCAAGGTACGACTGCCTGGCATCCATAGAAACGGCGGGAATCAGCTAGCCCGGAAGCCGCAAAACGTGAACTCTGGGATTGCGGGATACCGCCAGCACCACAATACATTAAGATTTAACAACCCTGGAAGTGATCAAAAGAAAAATTATAGGCTATGGGTTACAATAAATTATAACTTGGATCTATCTGACGATGGAAAGTAAGTGATAACTAGATTGTTTGGTCGATGGCATGTCATAGCAATCGACCACGTTCACTACCCCAGGGGAGGAGCCAAATGTAATACCAGAAATGTGGCTGCAATGCAACCATGAATCTCGACTTCATGACAGCAATGGACTCTGATGATTGACTACAAACATAAAATAAATTTAGAAGGCTTATCAACAAGGGGGCCAAGGGCCTGTAACGGTATCCTGGACGGTGTATGGCGAAAAGGGCTGCCAGTAGAGAAGGCCGCTACTATGTCAAAAAAGGCTGCCTATAAAATATACCGAGTATGTATCTATCTATCTATCTATCTATCTATCTATCTATCTATCAAAACTTTTCAAAAAATTCAGCAGGTTGTCTGTATACCCTTATCTAATTTCCACTTCCTATTTTTCTTTTGAGATGAGACGGACATAGAGGCGAACTGTCAAAATATCTGATCTAATGACGGGTGTTGCTAAGCACAGAATTATAAAAAAATTCTGAATAGAAGTTCTAGAGCCAACTACTGCAGAATCCTTCCGCCAAATTTGGATATAATCCACCATGGAGAATATGCATTTTGGCAATTTATGTCCAGCCAACTAGGGTTGCAATCTGTCAAGCGGTTAATGAGTAGCGTTTTGACAATTTTTGCTAAATTTTTCATAAAGTCAAAGATTTTCACACAAAAATTGACCAATCAAAATTCTGTATAAATGTTCGGAAGCCGAAAGCATTAGGGTCCTTCCAGCCAAATTAGTTTGAAATCCGCCAAGCGGTTAATGTATGTATGAGACACGGCATCACACAATGATGTTCTGGCCAAAAGGTCAAAATCACTGATACGCATGGCAACCATCTGCTGTCCGCCGTCCATCCGTGAACTTATGTTTTTAAACATCATTGTGTGATGCCGTGTCATTATAACGAGGCATGTGTCCAAGTTTAGGACCAGTATGATCAACCAAACATGAGATATAAACAGAAAAGTTGAGCTAAACGCAAATCAGACGCCGCCGGGCGACGTGCATGGTATCACAATAGCTCATTTTACTTCGTAGTTGAGATAAAATAAACGAAATCTAGGATTTCTTTTTTCACGAGAGAGTTGATACTTACCTCCCTAATACTTTTGATATTGCTAAATATTGGCTTTCACTCAATAAACACTCAGATTTAAAACAGTTAGGTGCCCCTACTGGGCAGGGAGTCAGAGCGTAGTCTGGCGGATGCCAGCCCCACCACCGCGCATGCGCAGACTAGCACTTCCTCTGACTAGATTATTGGCTGACACACATGCAACTATTAAGAGCCTGAAGACCGAGCCTCTGTGGGGTGGAGAGGCCGGGTCCGTATCTAGGGAGGTAAGTATCAACTCTCTCGTGAAAAAAGAAATCCTAGATTTCGTTTATTTCACTTCAAGAGTATACTTACCTCCCTAATACTTTTGATATTGCCAGAATTCGAAAGTGAATCTGGCGGGAGGGAGGCGAGGTCAAAAGACCAGCTCATCCCTATACGCTTTTCTGCGTTTAAGGCACTTAAACTTCTGAAACTGTAAGAAAAAACAGTCAGGATTTGACTAACCATCGGATAACACCACCGATGTATGAGAGATGACCGAATGTCATATGCGCTCCCCCCCCTCCTTCCTGGGAGGAAGAGTCGACTGACCTCAATGTCCTATACGCTCTCTACGTACAAGTGCCATGTACTACAGGACAGAGACGAAAAAACTCCATTTTCGTAACTCTCAACAATGAACCACACAAATACACAAACCCTCACCATATTAATAACGGGTAATCGTGACAATACAATCAACAACGGACAACACATGAACAAGACTGACCTTGTTGAAAATGGCTGCTGACATCATCTTCCCATTGGTAAAGACTGATGCAGGCCCAAAAAAGTGGGTGTTTCCATAAATTAATTGTGAAATATATAAGTAATGAGGAAAAACCTCCTCAAAAAATATAAACCGATTTATTTTTTCAAAACCGACAAGGCGAGAGGATTAGAGGTGTCACGGAGATAATGGTCTGTAAAACTTGACTCACAGTGCCACTGAGCCACCGACATAATATCATCCACAGGGACCCCATTAAATAGGGCCGTGGATGTCACTATGCCGCGGACACTGTGAGCCTTGGCCACGTCAACCTGCTTCCCGGTGGCGGATTTATGGCAAAACTGAATGCATTCCACAATCCACCTGGAAATGGTGTCCTTAGAAGCCCTCCCATGGGGTTCAATATATGACAACCATAACGCTGACTGGTCGGTGCGCCATGCCGCCGTACGTTGTTTGTACCGGCGCAGCGCCCGGACGGGACACCATGCTTTAGAATTAGGATCATATCTAGTTAAAGCAGGCAAAATAATAGGTTGACCTGGATATTTCAACGACTGATTTTTAGCCAAGAAATTAATCCTAGGTAGCAGCTTAAGGCCTTCCCCTGAAACCACAAAACGGTCATCCTCGGCTGATAAGGCATGAATTTCACTCCTACGCCTAGCCGAGGCCGCAGCAATTAAAAACACAGTCTTCAGTGTTAATAGTTTCATAGAAATGGAACTAAGTGGTTCAAAAGGCTTATCACCTAGTACTTGAAGCACTAGCGATAAACTCCAAGACGGAATCACAGGTGGATTCCTTGGTCTTAGATTGCCCATGCCTTTAATTAATACATTCAATGTATTTACTTCATCACTTCCCCTCTTAGCCAAGCAAGGAATAACAGACATTAATGCTGACTTATAACCAGCAATAGAGTTAGGCTTGAGGCTATAGGCATCATAGAGGTGACAGAGGAAATCAGCTACTACTTGAATAGATGAATCCATTGGATCAATACATCTTTTTGAGCACCATTCTGCAAATCTGTTGATTTTATAATTATATGCTCTGGAGGTTGACCCCCTCCTGGCTTTGGCCATAAACATGGCTGCTTGCTCAGAAAAGCCCTCCTTAATTCTAGATTCCTTGACAACATCCACGCAGTCAATCTGAACATTGACGGATTGTTGTGAAGGGCCTTGCCCTGGAAGATAATATCGTCCATCAGAGGCAGAGGAACCGGATTGCAGACCAGAAGGTCCAGTAGATCCGTATACCATGATCGGCTTGGCCAATCCGGGGCGATCAGAAGCACTTGGCATTCCTCTTGTCTGATTTTCTGAAGAATTTTTGGAATCAGGATTGCTGGAGGGAATGCGTATGCATACATTCTCCCCCAGCTGATAGCTAACGCATCTGTTGCGAAAGCGCTTGGATCCGGAATCGGAGAGACGTACGTCGTCATCTTCGCATTCTTCTTCGTTGCGAACAAATCGATGTTGGGTTTCCCCCAATGGTCGAACAGACGATCCGCCACACATTGATTTAGTTGCCATTCCGTGGGTAAAACACTCATCCTTCGGCTCAATGAGTCTGCTAGCAGGTTTAACCTTCCCGGAATATGAACTGCTTTCAAGGTAATCTGGTGATCCAGACACCAACAAAGCAGTTTCCATGTCATCATACAGAGACTGGGCAACTTCGTTCCGCCCTGGCGGTTTATGTAAGTCACAACTGTTGAGTTGTCTGAACGAATAAGAACAATCTTGCCCTGAACTTTCTGTAAGAAATGTTCCAGGCCCAGGACTACTGCTCTTAGCTCCAGTAGATTTATATGTTCCTTTGACTGTTCCAGATTCCAAAGCCCTGATATCGTGGATTCTTCCAGGCAAGCTCCCCAGCCCTCCATCGATGCATCTGTATACACAGTCACCTGAGGGTGGGGAGGGGTTAGCAAAACCCCCGGCAAGAGATTCTCTGTATTCAACCACCATTGCAGGTGGTGAATCAGAGGCGCCAACACTGACACATTCGAGTCCAGCGAACCTGTACTCTGGGTCCATTGTGTCATGAGAAACAACTGGATCGGCCGCCTGCGTAAGGCGGCCTGAGGAATGACTGGTTCCAACGAAACCATCAACCCCAGCATTCTCAAGTAAACCCGTGCCAGGACATGACGACTGTCGCACACTGACTGAATCAACGAGATGAGTTTTTGAACTCTCTCCTGAGTAGGATAAACATATCCTGTCTCTAGATCGAAGAACATCCCCAGGTAAACAAACTTCTGGGATGGAGTCAGCTCTGATTTTGGGAAATTGATCATCCAGCCCAAGTCTGTGAGAATTTTCAAAACAATCTCCAGATTGGCGGACAAACTTTCCCGGGTGTGCGCTTTCAACAGCCAGTCGTCTATGTACGTGTGGACTGCTATGCTTCTCCTGCGGAGGTATGCTGTGATCGCAAGAACCACACGGGTGAAAACCCGAGGAGCCGTGGAAATTCCGAAGGGTAACACCCTGAATTCCCACTGTCTGCCCTGGAATGCAAATCTCAGGAAGCGACAGAAACTCCCGTGGATGGGGATGTGGAAATAAGCGTCCTTCAAATCTATCGACGCCGTCCACATCCCCCTCTCCAACCCCGCCAACACCGAGCGCACCGTTTCCATCTTGAAACTGGGCGTCTCGATGAACTTGTTCAATGGCTTGAGGTTGAGAATCGGTCTCCACCCTCCGGTGCGTTTTGTTACTAAGAACAGGGTTGAATAGAAGCCCGGACACCTTTGTGCCGGCTGAATAGCTCCCTTTTGTATGAGGGAATTTATCTCCTCCTCGATACACAACCTTTGCTCTGGATCTCTCGGAATGGGAGTCCAGACTGGCACCAGAGACAGTCGCGACGGCGGGCCTGTCACCCACTCTGGATGATACCCGACGGAAAGCCATCGCAAGACTAAACGGTCCTGAGTTAACCGTTCCCACTCTTGCATGTGGCCGGCTAGCCGGCCTCCCACCGGCCCACCTAGGGACCGCGGTGGACACGAGGCATGCAAGAGCGGCACTGTCTCCGTCGCAATACACACCGGAGTGGTTCTTACCGCGGTAAGCGTCCTGTCAGGACCGATAACCACGCCCAGATCCTCGCGCGCCCCGCCCCGCCCCGCGCGCACCTCGGTGCGCGGGCGGCTGCCTGGCTGACGGCGCCTGAGGAACCTGCGCCCCCCTCGCTGCTGGCCGAATCGCACGCGGCCGAGGCCGACGCTGCGACGGTGGCTGGCCACTGACCTGGCCAGCACCACCTCGAGCCTGCAGGGGACGATACGCCGGGGCCGCGGCGCGAGCGTTAGCACGACGCAGCACATCAAACTGCTCGCGCAGCGCCCTCTGGTTATTCACCAGGGTGACCGTCTCTTGGAGGTGGCGACATCCCTCACCTCCAAAAAGACCAGGGCCCGTCATAGGCATACGCAGTAGCCTATTGTACAGGTCCTGAGACGGGCACAGATTGTCCAGGGCAAACGTGCGTCTTGCCCTGACACTCCTGGTCACCGCCCGAGTCATACAGTCCAGCGCCAGGTTAATACCATCCTGGATGGTTCGCTGGACAGTGACCGGACTTGGCTGGCGCGATGCGGATGCCGTTACTACCCCCTGTAACAGCTGGGAGACGTGGGACAGAGCGGCAATCGAAGCCCTCCCACTCTCCTCCGCATCACGCAACGCGGTATTCGCCGAACGCAACGCGTTCGCGCACAAGACACCCGTGTCAGAACGGGAGCCTGGCCGCGCATCCTCACCCAAAGCCGCGCGGTCATCCACGCTGGGCTTGGGTACCACACCGTACCGCTGGTAATCCAGGGGCACGATGCGACAACGCCTGGCCACCTCGCGAGGGGCCTTCGCGAGACGTCCACTCGACTTAATGGACGACTCCGCCGCCTTGAACATGTCAACGACATGCTCCGCCAGCGGCAGAGAAGGCATAGCGTTAGCAGTCGGTTTCCCAGCTAACCACGGCGTGTGAACACGCTGGCTAGCCGACTGCTCCACGGGCAGATCAGGCCTAACGCTCACCAACCACTGGCAAGCGTCATACCAATCCTCCTCCGTGGCTAACTGCGAGCGCTCTACAAGACGGGGTCCTTCGTCTTCCTCCTGAGCGCAAGCAGTAGAGCTTGACGGCGGGTATGCTGATACACCTGGCAAGCCAGGGAAAACACGCGGGCCTGACAGCACCGGCATGAGAATATCACTGGTTTGACCAGGAGCAGGCACCGTGGCAGAGCGCGGGGTATATATAGTCTCACCACGGGCCCGGCCAGCACCAGCAACACCCTCGGCAAGCCGAGGTATGCGGTACCGCTGGCCATCAGCAGCGCCCTGGGCCACCACCTGAGCCGCGGACTTTACTCCAGGGTGAGTAAAACCGTGGAATAAGGCGCCTGTATTCCCCGCGAGGGGTGCACAAACGTCTTCATCCATGTCCACGTCGTCAGACGGCGACCCTAGCAGGTAATCCTCATTACCCTGGTCAGAAAGATTAGACCCCGGGTCAGCAAAGAGAGCTAACCCGGGCTGACCAGGAACGGTGCCATAGGAGGTACTGGCCACCGCGGCGTGCGGATACCCCTGGACTGATAAGCAGCCTGCGGGTTCCAGCGACAACCGTCCACGGTCCCCTATCGGCGCGGCAATAAGCCTGCTGCCAGGGCCGTGGAACGCCCCCTCTAATGGGGCCACCTCTGAATCGTCGAACAACGGAAGCGGACTAAGGAAAATCGATCCAGAGGCGGGGATTACCTGCTCCGAAGCCGATGATGAGGACAGTAAAGGATTTGGTCCAGGAAGCATGCCACGAAGCAACCCTGGAACCAAATCCTTTATTGTCCTCTTCATCTCTCCCAACATCTCGGTCCGGAAGGCCTCCATATCCACCGCGGACGAGACCTTCCCCTTACCCTTCCTACTTACAACCTCTCGTTTCCGCTTCTTCTTCTTCTCCTCCTCTACCACCTTGTCCGTCGCCTGTAAGCAGCACAAGAATTCGGACATTAACTCGCCCCCCCAGTGCTTACATATGTCACAATTAACCAATGGACCACAAGGGCTACATTGATAGCACAGATGCGGCCAGAACTTTTCAAGAAGAAAACGACCACAGGACGCGCAACCCGGTCCCTGAAACAGGGCAAAGGACAAGGAGTATGAGCAACTAGTTAAGCTTAGAAACTCAATCCAACTCAAAGAGAAGGAAAACGATCATAAAGATCAATATACATCAGAAACCAGCATAGCGCTTGAATTGCTGATAAACACATAGCCAGGCTGATTATGACGTCATTAATCCCGTGACAGGAAAAATTCGATCCCAACAAAACATCCAAGTGCAAGGACGAATTGTATGCTGAATGGATAAGTCGACTACACAACCATCAGATACATATAGATAACTCTTTTCTGGCAAAAATGTTAATTATCTCCCTTTGTTTGTTTACAATAATTAACATCACCACATTATCAATAACTAGATACCTGACACTTTGTATAGACAAACCATCCAACGTGACGAACCGGAGAACTCCACCATCTGCACGCCTCTTAACTCTCTCCACCTCATGGGGAAGGAATTGGATCAAGAGGGCAAAGTGAGAAGACCTTTATACTAGGCCTCCAACTCACTGGACATATTTTTCATTTGGTTAGATAACCTAACAGTGTTAGTAGGAAATGGAACCATGGTGGAGAGAAAACTAACTCTCTGCTACTGTGATGTCACCACCTAGCGTCATACAGACCTGTGGACATAAACAGAAAGAGAAATTAGTCCTAGGTAGCACCGAGTTGACATAAACCAACTAACTAAGGCGCTTATCACGGTAAACGTGAGTCCCGGAAACACAATACACCGGGAAGAAAACTCGCTAATTTTACTAGAAGTCACCTGATTTAAAGGTCCTAAGTCCTCCTGTGGCGAAGTGTTCCCTCCTGCCATACAAATCAGACACTATCACTCCAAAAGATACACCAAATAACAGTTTAAGAGCAAAAAAAGCTTATGACTCAAAAAGACATGTGTGTTCTCTTTGCCAATAATCTAGCAAAGAGGAAGTGCTAGTCTGCGCATGCGCGGTGGTGGGGCTGGCATCCGCCAGACTACGCTCTGACTCCCTGCCCAGTAGGGGCACCTAACTGTTTTAAATCTGAGTGTTTATTGAGTGAAAGCCAATATTTAGCAATATCAAAAGTATTAGGGAGGTAAGTATACTCTTGAAGTGAAAATGGCCTCATGCACTCTATAGTAACCTACAACATTTGTTTGAATTCCATCCACCGCTTTCGGAGGAGTTACATTACACAGAGACTGGCGTGGATCGCTGTGAAAAATCTGGTGGTCTTAAGGGAAAATGATCTGTGAGAGCAGGGGTTAAAATTAACATGAGCGCGAGGTTAGCAGAAATTGACCAGGGCTAGTACAACTTGTAACTGACCAACCCAATGGTAACAGTTTGAAATGTCACCCTTTAATGGTCAACGTGGTAAAACAATTCCTCTATTGTGAGCAGAGCAAGACGACTATTTTTGGAAAGTTAACAAGTAGAATGAGTGGCTCGATAATCGAGCCAGTCATTTCAGTGGTAAAATTTAAAAAATAGTTTTCCCTTGGTCTGCAAAGATTTGAAGGGCTGTAGTAGAATCTTGTAATCACTAGTCCTATCTAAATGTAGTGGCTCATCTGGCTTAAATTAAAACTATTGAGAGGGTGTCAAATGATGTGCGAGGGTGTGGGCAGGACTATGGGAAATCTAGATAAATCTGGAAAACACCAATCTCTGACTACATAAAATAAATGTTGTCACCCAATCCACAATCATATGGATAACCCACATACCAAATATGGTTGAATTCCACCCAACTGTTTGGGAGGAGATAGCATGATGAATGGATGGAGACAAATGTATCCTAATTTTTCAAAACATGGAGATAAAGAAAGGACTCGGGGAGATTTTAAAGGTAGGTAGGTAATTAATTCAACGTCATACTAAAATTAAATTTTCTTTCGGATTGAGAAATTAGGCTACCACCATCATTTAACATGCCACATTGTTTTCAGGATCTGTCGGTGAAAGGGTTAAATATAGCAAAAGCTGGAATTAGCATGAGGATAAAACAGAAATTTAGATTTTCTAATGGATAGATCCACTTTTAGCTATGCCCCGTGCGACCGTGTGTTGAGATCAGTATGTACTTTGAATCCTGAATTCCAAATTTCATGGTAACTATAGATACAGCTAACCTGTTGAATATTTTGAAACTAATTTCAAGTAATTTGACTGGGGTCTGTTGTTAAATATTCAACATAATGTTTACTAAATAGTAAAGACATACAATTCGTACAACTGACTCTTAAAAGTTCGAAAGATTTAGCTACGTCAGCCTACATATGATGTAATTCATTATGACATCATATACTTAACACTTTAACACTCATGCAGGGTTTTGCGGAGGCAGGGCCCTTGCACCATTTAGTGCTCTAAAATCCACACCATCCAATCATTACCTTCACACATGGTTCATTGGCCTAATGGATTTTAGGACAAAGATATCTTCCATGTATGTACTTGATCCAACATTTGTCAAAATGACCCATGATTTCTTGAGGAAGTGGGACAGTTCACCCCACTAAGCAACCGGATCGGCAGAACCCGGCTCATATCATCCAAAACCGGTTTCTGCAGTGGTGTTGAGAAATATTTTTTTGCAGACCAAGAAAAGGCTATTTTTGAAAATTTATCACTGGAATGACTGTCTTGATAACCGAGCCAGTCATTCCAGTCATAAATTTTCAAAAATAGTCTTCTCTTGTTCTGCAAATAGATATTTTCCTATCGGTCATTGGTGGTCTGACTTGAATCAGTCTTTCACTCTCCTGACATGCGCGATTCACTGTCTTCAGCGGTCTCTCACCTGGAAACACCAACTCTCCACCGGAAAACTTTGAAGTCTAGATGCTCTCCGAGAGCAGCTGAGGCGTTTCCAGGTATAAATAGGCTTAAGGGCTGTTTTGTTGTCTATGAAATTTAAATATTTTTTACTAGTTTCCATAGAATTTTTTCTTTCAAACTTCACATCACCTGAGTTGTAACCACCATGTATGTCACCCAGAAAAATTAATGAATAATCCAGCATGCTTATCAGGTACCACTGTACCACCATGCATGTCACCCAACAAAATGAATGAATAAACTGGCATGATTATAATCGTGCTGGTTTATTCTAACAAATAGTATCGGTGAGGTATGTGGTGGTATAGTGAATATCACTATGAGCAATGTACGCTGTACTCAGACAGAGTGAGATTATAGTAGCTAATTTATTATTGTGGCGTGCGACTGAGTGGTGGTAGTAAACACTTGACCGGGCAGTGCACCAGTATCATGTCAGAATACATGTAGCATTCTATCAGTATTTGTGTTGGTACACTTTTTAATAATTTATTACATAATGTACTTGTACCAAGACAGATAGAATGCCATTTTGTCATGCTACTATTACAGTGCTAGGTCAGGTGTTCACTACCACCGCTCAGTCTTACTTATAGTTTTGCCCAATGGCCGAATCCAGTTTTAGCTATGCCCCGCCCATCTCTAGCTAAACTCCACCCAAGCTTTACCTGCATTGGGATCGATCTCTGTACTCTCTGAATCTGAAATTCCTGAAAACTATACATGTAAGCTGTTGATATGGCAGCAACAACTCCCAGTCAAATTGGTTCTAAAATATTCGACATCATTTTTATTAACCCTTTAATGGTCATGCCGACCAAAACTGGCCTCTGTTATGGCCTTGTGGAATGTCCATTTACAGGCCAAGAGAATATAATTTTTGAAAATTCACCACAAATGACTGGCTCAATGACCAAGCCAGTAATTTGTCATAAATTTTCAAAAATTGCATTCTCTTGGCCTCTAATTGGACATTCAATAAGTGGATATTAAAATTTTCTTCACCAAATTTGTCCATTAAAGGGTTAAATAGAATACATATAGTCCGTCATCAATTAAGTGTCTGTGAAGATTGACAAAATTATCTACGTCATTCATTATGTCATTGATTATGTTGTCATCCTTATGCATAATGTAGTTGATTATGACATCATGATTGATGGATAAAATGGAAAGGTCCATTATGTAATGCTTATAACTCCCTGTGTAATCATATTTGTTTCACTTTCTATTTCAGCTACTGTTGAAACATAGTCAGACCACAATTACATGTTGCAAAAATAAACGTACACAATCTGGAAAAGTAGGACAAAAATTTGAAAGACCAGTCAGTAATATATGACCTGTGACCAGCAACATCATTATCAACACAGACAGTAGCATAAACATAAATCACCGCTGATCACCAGCATGAGCAATATTATATAGGACCAAGATAGTTTACTGTTATTCTAGAGACTGGACTTGTATTGTTATTGATCATCGATAACAATACCAATCTCAAAATCAACAGTAAAGTAAACTTAATCTTAGTCCTATATAATATTGCTCATGCTGGTAATCAGTGGTGGTTTGCGCTACTGTCTGTGTTGGTGATTGTTTGAGCAAGCTCTGCATTATATCAATATGGCGGCATTCAATAACAATGACATTAAACTTTTTTAAGTGAATGAATATACAATTTAATCAAATCCAAAATGACCTGGTTTGACTTATTTACTGTATGTAAGTAAACGTTGTATGGTGTTTTCATTATTTCTTTGATCTTCAGTGGAACAAGGGTTGAGAATTTTTCCCCACTGTGAACAGCAGAACAAGGTAGTTAAATTTCTGCTGAACCCTTTAATGGGTAAATTTGGTCAAGAAAATTCCAATTGTCTCATAAAATGTCAATTTGCTGATCAAGAGTATTCTGGGAGCCAGTCATTCCAGTGGTAAATTTTCAAAAATAGTATTCTCTTAGTCAGCAAAAGGGAATTTCTCAGGAACACTGCAGAGGCTGGTTAGGGCTGATTTGACCATTAAAGGGTTAATAAATGCCCATTTGCAAGCCAAGGCAATTTTTTAACATTTAGAACTGTAATGATTAGCTTGGTTATCAAGCCTGTTATTCCAGTGGTAAAATCTTAAAATAGTCTTCTCTTGGCCTGCAAATGGTCATTTCTCAAGACAATTTGATTTCAGAGGCCAGTTTTGACCACTCACTGAGTTACGGTAAATAAATAATTCTTGTTCAGCATATGGACATTTCTCAAGGCCACAGAACATGTTTTCACCAGCTGGAGTATTAAAGGGTCATTTGCTAAAATGTACAATTCTTATAACAGTGACTAACAACTAACTCTTGGTATGTTATTGGTATATCTAATCATGTTGGTTAGAGCTGATTCAATTAACCAAAATTTAACAGTTAATTAAATTCTAAGGGCACAAATGATCATGGTGAATGCACCAAAATAGCCCAAACTTCAGAGCAAACCCTTTGTCACTGATTGGAGAAGTTCACTCAATCTGTGGTGTACCAGCTTCAAGTTCATCTTCAAGTCTTTCCAGTAGTGGTGGCTTCCTGATCGTCAAACATGTCATCATCAGAAAATTCACTGTCCCACACATTAGCCATCTCACCATTACTATCAGTGTCTGATTCCAAGTTTACAACGCCACGATGAGTGATATTTGGTTTAAAATATATGGCACAATATATAGCCAGTAATATACTATATACATGTACTGTTAGGCCCTATGACCTGCCAGCGGCTGTTATCGTCATACACCGCCCTCAGACTTTAGCGCAGAAATCAAACACATTATTCAAAGTTTCGCACATCCGGGCATCTTGAATTCGGCCGCCATTAAAGTTGGGGCAAACTTACTACATGCTAAAGAGGACTGCCCATACAAACTCATTGTTTACATTTTCCTTGATGTTCAAACCATTAAATCCTGTGTCTGAGAATCTGTAATAACCCTGTCAGGTATCAGAAAACATGAAATCATGAGTGAATTTCGCAATATATTAAAGAAAATGTAATTAAGGTTTAACGGCCCATTGCTCGTAATGTTAAATCAGCCCCTGTGAAAATGGTGTATCTCCCACGGTATTATGGGAAATTTGATTGTGATGACGTCATTGTGGTTCTATGAATATAATACAGGGTGGGAATATCGCCTCCAACAAGGGAGTACTTCTACTATTGCATTAACAATTTCAACCAACAAGAGAAAATAATAAATTTGTTACGAATGTGTCAAAATTCTGGTGAATATTTTGAAACTAATTGGACTGAAAGCCAGCTTCCAGTCAAATTGCTTTCAAAATATTCAACATCATACTTATATAATGACTGTAAAAGTGGAATTCTGGGATTTCAGGTTCAAATGGGTAAAATGTGATAATTCATTGGTTTAGATTTGGGGCCTATTTCCATGATAACGCAGGTTACTAGGCCAATATTGGCCCAGTAACCTGCATTATCATTCTTGTTTTAGTAAATGTGATGTCACCGATAATGAGAAAGTTATTGATTGTCGCAAGAGAGCCGCAGACACAATATATATATATATATATATATATATATATATATATATATATATATATATATATATATAATATCCATTTCGTCTGGTCGCGAAAAAACAATGTTGAAGATAAACAATCAGTAGTATATCCGGAGTCAAAATGATACCACCTAAAAAATGATGCCGCCCTAGACCGACAATCGCCGCCACGTAGACCGACAATCACCGATTATTAATCTACGTGGCGGGCCGCCGCCGTAGACCGACAATCGCCGATTATTAATCTACGTCTGAGTCAAAATGATACTCTCAAAATAGATATGGGGTAGATATGGGGCAAAAGTTATCTATCTACTACGCGGCCCGTCCTGGTAGAAATGTTTTCGACAAATCTACGTCGCGGCCCTCTCTACGCAAGGCAGGCCCCTACTGGGCGCCGATCGGTGATCCGTGGCCCCCAAAGCTATCTCAAGACCTGGGGCAGCCGATCGGCGATCCGTGGCCCATACAGCTATCTACGTCGTGACACATCCCCATAGATAACTTTTGCCCAATTATTTATCGTGGCGCGTTCCGTTAGATAACTATTTGCCCCAATTATTTATCGTGGCATGTTCCAGTAGATAACTTTTTGCCAGCTACGCCGAGCCTTATATACAAGACGGCATCTTGACTATACATGAAGAGTTAAACTGAACAGAGTGAACGCCTCGAGAAATATCTGTGCCAGATCGAGCCCTGCTCCATCCGGTTCGATAGTGATCGTCATCCCCTCAGGGGCAGGGGCTAGCTGCTTCACTTTTCCGCCGGCTAAGAAACGTAGCTCTAGGACTATATGAGTCGTTTGTGGGCTAGTGAGCCCCACTCGCTGAAGCAGTTTAACAGCACCCTTGGCTTTGGTGGCATGTGACACACCATCTACCCGTAGGATGCCCTCCTGGAGGTTAACAGCTTCTTCTGGGCCATCGAAAGGACGCCGCAGCAGGAGCTTTCCACCTGTAACCCCGATCCGGTGACCCACCCTCGTTAGGGAGACACCTTCACCTATGTGGGTGAGGAAGGATGATCACCGATTGTAGAGCTTTCGAACTTTCCCATCCCTTTTCACAACAGTGGAGAGGGGAGTAACCTCTATGTCAATGACTGCGGGAGGTCTATATAGGGACAACCATGTTTGCCAGTTACCCCCGGGGCAAGCGCAGTACCACACTTCATTCTTCTCAAACATGAACTGCAGGTTTTTTGCCAGGGTCAATAGCAGACCCTCATGTGTCATCGGCGGGACATTGCTCGAATAGGGTTTGACCAGATGAAAGCCGAGGTCGTCATTTAGGGTGCTGATGTCTGCCACCTCTGTATCCGAGACCTCAATCAACGGCTCGAGGATGTACTTCTTCTTCGGGAAATCGTACCGAAACACGATCTTGTGGCCATCCATGTTGCGGCCCAGACGCCCTTTCGACACATCCTTGAGGTCTGTGAGCATCTCCACCCCATCACCACCAATGGGGTGGAGGGAGAATGCCTTTGAGCTTGCTTCGTACTGTAGGGCGAATGACTTGCCATCACTCTCTTCTATGTTGGCAGCATCAACTGCGTACACATCTGCGAGGTCAGCAAGACCAGTCGAGTGAGCAAATATGGGTTCCATAGCACGCTATAGGAGGGGTTTAAACGAGACATATAACAATGCCGATTGTCCGACTGCTGCTCTCCAGTGGTGAGAACATAATCTCACCCTCTCTAGATGGGAGACGGGTAGTACAGTACTGTGTAGAATGGCTCCTCTTCGAGGTGCCCCAGCAGGGCACAACATACATACACGCCGATGTGCTACATCAACCTCCGGGCAGTGCACACAGCAGCTCACTGGTAGAAGTTGGTCGGGATGTGATAGAGTATCTCCCAGATGCTAACAGCAACCTATGGAAAGCTATCAGTCCTAGCCTGTTCACACCTGTAAATCACCTGTTTGACAGCCCCTCCATTAACATATACGCCAGCACAGATGGGATATCGGACGCCCATTTAGAGTTTACTCTCTTATTACTCATTGACCTGACGACAACATGATATCATACCAGCAATATCTGGCCTTGGCCGAGATGATGAACCCGATAGAGGATTGCTCCTTCATAACCCCTGCACAGATAAAGGGTTTAAATGAACAGATGCCTGCACAGCAACAGATCTGTCAACAAGAAAGAGAGCACTTACAGTGGGAGAACTGGTATCAGCAGAACGCGCGCAGGGCAAGGAGGGACAGGGAAAATTTCCGATACTGGCAAACCCTCCTGGAGGAGAGTAAGCGGGATGCAGGAGTCTTGACAGACGACGATCGGCCAGATGTCTTCACATACGACGATGAGCCAGGTGTCTTCTCAGACGAGGATGAGTCAGAGGTCATACAGTGGGAAGAGGAGATGGCACGGAAGTGTAAGATCAAGAAAGCCATCCAGCGGCGGACCTACTATCTTGGTGATAAGGTGAAGTTCCAGATGTCACGTCTCAGAACACTGCTGGCACCCGACATAGTGCTGGATGACCACGTTCTAAGTGACAGCTGTCTCAAGACCAAAAAGCTGGTATGGTTAGCCAGGCTCTCCACAATGAACCCTTCTATGACTCATAAGCAGGTGATGCAGGTGATGCAGGTTTAATCTCTAGGTATACTATGGCAAAATCAGAGTGGCGGAAGCAACCAGAACTATACCCCTCCCTGACTGCTGACGAGGGTGGTACCATCCACGGCTGGCGACTCCAGCAGATAGATACCATCAGGCAGAATCTCGTCCATGAGGCAGAAAAGTACGGCAGAACGCGCAGTCGATATAAGACAGCCTACAACGTTCTCGCGCATACAACCACTGCTGCGGGTGTGATTGGAGCCAGTGCTGGTGTGGCAGCTCTGGCCACTCTTGCTACAGGGGTGGGTGCCCTCGTCGCCATCCTGCTGGGTGGCGTGACACTAGCCGCCACTGTCTTGGCCACAGGCTTAGGGGTGGGGCAGCGGCAGATAACAAGGAGGTTGGAGAAGCATGCTAAGTACGTGACACTAGCACAGAGTATGTTACAGACTATCGACGAGTCTGTCAGCAAAGCTCTTGAGGATGGCCAGGTCACCGATGAAGAGTACCACCATATATTGAAGGTCCAAGCCCTGTACCGCACAGAGAAACCTAAAGTGCGACAGCAATACCTCAAAGGCTCCAGCGGGTGTGTTGATATGGAGGAGTTACAAAACGAGATGTTACGGCGAGGTCACCTCTCCGGTCTCTGGAGTCGAGACGACTACAAATAATGTGCTGCCTGTACTGTAGCTTTAAGAACACCAGTATAGATGGCCTTCCCACTGAACCTCACGACAGTCAACCGGAGCCAACCGCCCCTCCTGGGTACACCCTTGACTGGCCCGAGAGGCCTACTGGGTGATATACCAGAACTAACACCGTTCTCTATCACAGTGGATGGACGGGCCCGAACCAGCTTCTCCGTCAACCCACGACCGCTGACCAACCGCCCCATCACCATCAAGGATGCGAAGCAAGCTCATACTTGGATGGCTGCTCCAAGCCTCTCATACTGGAATGAGCAGCTGAACTTTGCCGTGTGGTGTGCCACGGCAGGCTGTGGAGTAAGATTCACCCTGCTACACTCCTATTCTGGTTCTCCTGAAGCTGTGCTCATCGCCAGCTGTCACAGATTCCACCTGTACTTCACTGTGCGACGAATCCTCCATGAGCTGGGTGCAAGCCTCCCTGATACAAACGACTTCGACCCACAGCTCAACAGTCATAGCGTCTCAGCGGCCAGCAGACTACAGAGAGAGTTCAGAGTTCACCCAGACTATCGGTGGCATGGCGGCGACAACAGCGGTCTAGGGGTTATGTATGGTGACCCGAGACATGACTACTCAGGATCCCCCTATCGAACACCCCAACGAGTAGGCTGTCTGAAGACAGTGACATTCTCGTTCGATCCAGACTCCGATTCTGGAGCGATAGTGCAAAATATGCACATCACCGGAATCAGGCAGGACTATCCAGATGTGTCGTAGTACTTTGTCCCACACACCACCTCAGGCCTCACACCAGCAGGGATCGTGGGATCAACTAGTCCCTGGAAGTACTGTGCTACTGCCTACTTACAGCACAGACCAAGCTGCGTCATTCCATAGATGGTGTCAGCGGAGCAGAGGGCCAGGCCATGTTCATCAGTCTCGTTGAGGATATGATCATCGTGGCAGATCCCAGCAGTCTTATTGCTAAGTTCCAGCAGGGGTTGCAGAAGGCCCGTCGCAAACTTGACTTTGCTATTTCACCACACCTACAGTTGATTCCGAGCAACATGACCGGGAACATCGAGGACCTCCAAGTCAGTGGCTATAACAACATGATAGTCGAGGCGAGTTCCCCCGGTGTTCACTTCGGTTTCAACACGGATATCAACACACCTACATGTAATACGGGCCCTACAGTCATTCCGACACTGACACTGCAGCCAGTCGACACGCCGCTTCCCATGGCAGCGCCAACCCCGCCACTGCAGCCATTCGACATGACACTGCTTCCCATGGCAGCTCTACGAGTGGTGTCAGGCCTAGCTATCGTGGTGCTCGGGATCAGCCTACTCCGCCACTAGCAAACCAGCTATAAGACTATCCTGACTCTCATCATTAGTGGTGGGGACCATGGTGAGACACTGAGCCAGCTTTGCCTGCCCTACAGCCCATATACACGCTGCCAACATGCACATCCAAGGGCTGGAGGGTTCCACAGTACATCCTTTTTCCAGCTTGTAGTATCGCAGAGCCTTGTTCAGCTCTGAGTCAGGTGAGGCCATGGAGGTCTGCAACCGCTGGAACACATCTGACAGATACTCCCGATCCTTGTAGAAACCTTTAGCTCGCAGGAGCTGCTCGACGATACTCCCGCCCGTGATAAGGTATTCAAGGAAGCAGATCTGCCCCTTACCAAATCCTAGATAGAGCTTCACAGCTGTCAGCTCCTCTATCAGCTCAGCACCGGAGAGCTGAGCGAGCTCATCTGGCGTCTTCTTCTTGTAGGCCTTCAGCTCCCTCCAGAAGACGTCATAGTACTTCTCGCATAGCGTGAGCCCGGACATGTTTAAGATGTCTCAATAGAGAAATGAATATTCCTGACTACCAACCCGGACACCTGGCAGACCCAGGAATGGTGGACCAACCACAAGGCATGCCCCTGCAGAGAGGGCCAGTACCCTGAGCACTGCTACCTATTCCCTTGGCCGACTGCGCGGTCCTCCTATGCCCAACTATTTCACTGGCGGTATGAGTAGTGGGTTTAAGCCATCAGTATATGACTATGACTCTGTCACTCACAGACCTAGAAAGCAAAGAGCTAGGCGATCTTGCTCACTTGGGCGAGGCATGCATTGGTTCAGAGGACACTGTTGCCCCTATCTCCTTCCTAGGCTTCGATCAGAAGGGAGACCCACGGGAGATCCGAGGTACCCTCCCAGCCCGAGATCTTATCGGGGACACTGATACAGTAGGACAATCGGCCATTAACAAGGCCAAGACTGTATACAAGGGGATGGGCATCAAAGACAGGGCAACGATGCGAGGTATGCTCGGAGTCGACTAGGCTGGTGCCATCAAGGTTATGGCTGAGTCCTATGCACAAGACCTGGTTAAGGATCTCCTGAAACCACGGAGCTCTTTCCAACAAGACGGAGAGAATCTCAGGGTAGGCACCATCGGCCTGAGCAATATCACTGTTGATGGCAAAAAAGGTGCTACCGCCAGCCTCCAGCTACAAGAGGTGAAGAGGTCAGGGTTCTTTGGTTTGCCGTTTAAGATCACATAATAGCCATGGCGTCCCGTGCATGTATCGTACAGATACTGGATGTACTAGACACTGTGGGTGCTTACACAGGCCCTCTACGCTATCTTCTCAGCCGCTGCTGGGATTTCATGCTTGACGCCTCCATCGCATCCTTCGTATCCGCCGGAGGTACAACGCTACCCACACAGCAGGCGCAAAAGCCGGTGCAGGAAGTACTGCCGTTTAGTCTCCCAGGTATGGACGAGGCTACCGCCGACCAAGTGTTAACCATCCTCTGCGCGCATGTCTGTACCATTCGACAGTAGGCCGGCCAATGCTGGCCAAGTCGTGCTGATCATTGCCCCATCAGGCCACGGGGAAAACATCTTGCTGCGGGCTCTCCTGGCCGAACATCTACACTCTCAATACATCCTTCTGGTGTCCGACTCCGCCGCTGAGGCGGTTGACAGTAATGATCAATGGTACAATGGTCCAATCACCAAGACACAGAACCTGCAAGCCCTGATGGAGAAGCTGCTGGCAGCCCGACTGACAGAACCCTTTGTTCTAGTTATCGATGACCCTGCAATGGACCAGAAGACAGTGACCTACCTCAGCAACATCACCAGGTGCATCCGGCACACAAAGATAACTGTCTTCATCCTCTTTCAAAAGTACACCCGCGAGATCTCCCCGGACATCCGCCACAATGCCTGGTTGCTATACTTCAGCTCCAAGTGTGGACGTGCCCTGCTCGAGACCATATATGACAGCCTAACCCTCAAGGAGCCCAAAGGTGACTTTATCGCAGGTGTACAGAGGGCAGCTGAGCTGTACCGCTTCATCTTCAGCAACAAGGAGACAGGTGAGCTGTCACACTCCAAGCCCTCGCTGGAAAAGGCGCAGACCTTCACCTACAAGCTGAATCCAGCCAGGAAACTACCCTGCTCTACGCGTCATCGCTGACAGACTGTCGGCCGCAACTTTTTTCGTTCATCAGAAGGCTGAGGAATTTCGTCTGCTACTTCGTCAGAAGCTTGAGGAATTCGTCAGAAGCCTGGAGGAACTTCGTCAGAAGCTTGAAGAACTTCGTCAGAAGCTTGAGGAACTTCGTCAGAAGCCTGGAGGAACTTCGTCAGAAGCCTGGAGGAACTTCGTCAGAAGCCTGAGGACCTTCGTCAGAAGCTTGAGGAACTTCGTCAGAAGCTTGAAGAACTTCGTCAGAAGCTTGAGGAACTTCGTCAGAAGCTTGAGGAACTTCGTCAGTTTCGTCAGAAGCCTGTTGCTGAAACTCTATCCACTGAGGGTCAGATGGTAGGATTCTGTTCTTCTGGAACTTCTCACAGAAGACCCACTTTTACCATGCGTGATGAGCATCTGACTTGCGAGCGGTTTTGATGAGGTAGTCCTGGTAGTTATCTGGGAATTTCAGAAATGCTGACAGATTCCTGTCCAATCTCCTATGCCCTCTTTCATTGAAGATATGCTCAACAGCCTCCTTGCGGCCAACAGTGAACCCCTCTTGAGTACCTTTTGCATGACCAGTGTCATGGCTCTCCGTTACAGCGGCACTGACCTCCTCCCTGACGTAGTTATTTCCTCAAGACTGGAGGCTATCCAGCATCTCTCGCGCTTCCTGGCTATGGCGGCTAAATACGACAGCCCACTTCCCGACCGTTAGTAGATCTTTGGGGTCGACCCTCGCCTTTTGGAGAGCTAGAATAACAGGACTGTTGGTTTGGCACACAGGTAGGTGTACTGCCCTACTATGGGTGCTGTAAAACTTCCGGTAGCGTATCCGAGTCAGAAGTTCTTTTGTACTACGAGCCAGCACTCCTTCCTCTATGGCGGCCAGTATCTCCGCATCCATCGGCGGTGTAACCGTGACTCACTCGTGGATAATGTTGATGTCACGAAGCAGGCCTCGGACCCTGTCACAGTGGGACAGTGCATGCCGTGGCTGTCGTGCCAAGTTTCATGCCGACTGTCGTGTCGACTTGTCCTGCTGCCTATAGATAATCTGCTGGAGAACTTTACCAAATATGGCAGCCGTTTAACCCCTCTATATACCCAGACCTTAAACATGCTGCAGTATGTGCAACATCCGGATGGGGTCATTGAACCTGCGACATCGCACCGCACTGATCCTCGGAAGGACTGCCTGATGGTCATTCGACCCAGTATACACGATGAGAACCTGTTGTCTGCTGCTGGGAAGTACACTAACTTTGCAATCTCTGCACAGATCCACGAGCTCAAGAGCATGACACTCGAGTTCAAGCTTAAGAGCACAATAGAACAGACGGTAGAGCTCCCGCACGTTCTAAACAGGTGGGAGATCATGCAGAGCAACAGCACCATGGACACCACCTATGTGAACGATGAGTACCGAGTCATAGGTCCGCTGGCTCGTGGACCAACCTTCTATGCGAATGGAAAGGGGTACTACGCTGTTGGGTGCAATGAGGGGTTCACAAAATTCGAACTACGGGCAGGTGTCGAGAAGCCTGTGGCAGTTCCACTTCACCCTCCTCGAGAACACACACGTGAATCCGGCTGCCATGCAGGATAGGCTGTTCCTCCGGGTGTACACTGATCAGCTCACAGATGCGATGATGAATGCTCCAAGACTTCAGGTCTGGCATGACTAGAATGGCCAGGAACTGATCAAACAGGTTCCAAACAGCGGGTCGTGCATGTGGAGCGAGAACACCAGCAGGTCCAAACCACAGCTAACCAACGGGTAGAGAGCTGACATTGCATCGTGGTGCATCAGACTGTGTCGCTGTTGCGATCATGGTTCAGAAGGGAAGAGTCATCCAGGAGGTGGATAAGCTAGACGACTTCAAGCTTGTGGTTGCTGGGACCAATCTTCTTGGTGAGGTACGCGAGCTGGCTGACTGCCAACTCTACAGACAGAAAACTAAGTCATATGCACTTCTGCGACCAACCAGTGGAAGCAATGACCTCAAGTCGGCACTCGAGGGCCGTCACCACTTCGGGGGCAGGAACATCCCACCTAATCAGGGCAACCATCTCAGCTTCAACATCGGAAACCTCATAGCTGGGACTCGCTCATTAGGTGTGATGGTACTTTACTGTGGCTATGCTAAGGTATGCATATCGAACACATCAGATATTCAGCTTGAGCGTGCGTAGAGCACGACTCCTGTCGTCACAGCTGCAGCTGCCACCACTACTATAAGCTCTGCTGTCTTCTGACCTGTCGATGTTTCATAGTCGAGCATTGGCTGAGATATCTTTACAACCTCATAGTACTCATCGAGACTCTCATCTGCCTCTTTGAGGCTCTGGTTTGCTGAGCTCGGAGTTGTCATCGGCGTGCCTCCCTCTGGCGCATATGCTCAAGTGCTTTGCTGTAATCAAACTTCTCCTTAGACAGCTTCTCCATCGCCTGGTTATGACACTCACGCTCGACATTCTTGTCAGCGAAGCTGAGCCCCCAGTTCGCTATGGCAAACACACCCGCATTCAAGATTGTGGAGGCCATGCTATAGACTACAGTTTAAAGCTACTATATAGCTGGTGACGGATATGTATGAACCAGAGGCGTATGAAGATCCAGTCGAGGATATAGATGACGAGGACTATGATGAGGAGGATTATGATGCAGACGACTACGATGTAGCGGAGACCGCGGATGAGTATGATGAGCCTGAATCCCGCAAGCTAATACACAGAGCGAAAGGAATCTATCGCACTTACGTAAAAGGTTCTATCGGTCCGCTGGCAGTAGTTGGGGGCCCTGATTGCTCTGTTCACAACGAAGGCGGGCGAGACGATCCGCAAGATCGCCAACAATGCTCTCCATGGTGTGGAGAAGATTTCTGAAGCCCATACCAGCCATCGCCTCAGGAGTAGGTACGTTCTTTGTAGTCGCAGGCCCTTGGCTACCGTATGTTGCCATAGCACTTGCGGCAATCTGGGCCGCCGAACATTTAAGCCATACTATATAAGGATGGCGTCTCTGTACGACCTGGTCAAGACACTTAACTTCCTAGGGTTAGTCGATAAGCTACCATTCAGCGAGGATCCAGCAGAGACTAGACGCCGGTGTACAGAGGTGTTTGAGGAGGTCTCCAGTGATAGTCGAATACATAACGGCCGTCTGGTCGTCTATGTGGAGTTCGCCCAGGCCGTGTGTGACAGGACGGGAGTGGACGTCAGTGATACCCTCACCCAGACCATGCGTGACAGGACGGGAGTGGACGTCAGTGATGAAATCCGGGGGCTTATCAACCATCTTTCTTGAGGAACTCTACTATCAGCCTGGTGGATATTACTGTGAGCCCCACCAACTACTCGAGGCTGTACGTCGCAAGGGCCACAACTTCACATTGGAGACAGTTAGCCAGTGGCTCAGCCACCAGGCGATGTGGCAGATATATATAGACCTCATCCACGGCACATCAGTCATGCCCATTTCGATGAAACTGTCCCGAATAGAGTTCACCAGGCAGATGTTCTATTCCTTCCACATCACTCGGTTGGTCATAAGACCTACAAGTATGCCCTCACCATCGCCGATGTCGCCAGCAGGTACAAGGCTGCAGCACCGCTCACAGACAAGTCAGCTGGCCAGGTGGCCCAGGCATTCCAGGGTGTCTACGAGGATCCGGAAAATCCCCTCCAGTGGCCAGAATTGTTGCAGGTGGATGAGGGTAAGGAGTTCAGAGGCGAGACTGCGGCCCTCATGCGGAAACATGGTGTGGTGATTAGACGAGGTGAAGTTGGTCACCACCATGCCCAGGCAATCGTCGAGCGTTGGAATCGGACACTAGCAGAAAGACTGTTTGCACACCAATATGCCCAGGAGATGGCACAGGCTGGAGAGCGGTCCAGGGTGTGGGTGAAAGGTTTGCCCATTGTGGTAGGGCGATCCAATACTAAGGTAACTCGGTTACCTGGTAAGAAGCCAGTAGAGGCTATCCAACGATCCTCTGTTGCCCAACCTTCCGGAGGAGCAGACAAGGAACAGGTGTGCCTTCCATCTTATGCTCTGGTTCGGTACCTGTATGAACCTGGTGAGTTGGAAGGTGGGCGACGACGTGCAACAGATCCTAACTGGTCGCTAGATGTCCAGAAACTTGACAGGTATGGCGAGATGGAGGGGCAGCCTACGCTGTACTATCTGGCACGCTCAGAGAGCTGTCCCAAACGTCCGTTTGTTCGGGAGGAGCTTCAGGTGGTCCCTCCAGACACACAGCTGCCACCATCGCCAGGTGTCTAAGCCTGAGGGATATGGTACTCGATTGGCTCGGTATGGACACCATCTGGCAACACATGCCGCTTATCATAGTAGGCTGAGAGACCGAGTTTTTCCTGTTCATACGTCACCATGCCCTGGTTACGCATGCATAGGCCTCGGTTTGTAGCTCTGTCCACGCTACCGTTTAGGGCACTGAAGAACCTCTGCCAAGAGACATCGTTCTGACGCTTAGACATACCTTTGGCTGAGCATTTCACCTCCCCAGCGAGGCTCTCCATGTAGTAGCACTTGGAACAGAGAGCGATACCACGGTTGCCTTCAAACTCGAGCTTGAACAGTCCCGGAGTCCGTCCAGACCACTTGTCCCAAGCTATCCACTCCCGCTTATGAGCCTCATACTCTGCTCGCATCTCAGGGCGAATGACTTCATCGAGGCTGGAGGCAGCTATTGCGATGTACGCCGAGTCTGTGTCCATCTGGAGGTACTCGAAGCTGTCACGAGGCACATAGTGATCCAGGAAGTCGTAGTAGAACTCCAGCATCCGCAGCTTCGCGAGCTCGTATACAGCTATCCCCACCTGGAAGGGGCGACGAATAGTGATTTTGGCCTGCGCCTCTGGAGCTCGTAGGACTCGCCGATCTCCTCAAGATCCTCGATCCATGCACTGCGGAGGGCTCTATCCACCGCTCGTTCATCCTTGGTGAAGGTCGTGTTGCTGTGATGCTCTAGAGCTTCGCTGAGCTTGCCGTAAGCACTGTTGCCTAGTAGCTTGAACAGATCTGCCAAGAGCACTTTGCTCTTATCAACATCTCCTGTACGATGAGCATTGGTAACATTGTTCACAACCCATTCAAATGGTCTCTGCGGCTTGTAGTCTATTGTCCGGTAGACAGCTGTAATCTCTAGCCCATGGGCGAGGTACCCCTTGAGTGACGGTGCATACAAGAGCTTCCTCTTGGCTGAGAGTGCGCCGACTAGTTTTCTCTAGGTGTGTGAGTATCTCAACAGATACTGCCTCAGCTGGAATCTTTCTGTTGTAGAAGAGAGGTGGCATTTCCTCGAACTTCGCCCACAATGCCTTAGGAACCTCTATGTCCACTTCAGCGAAACCGAACCAGTGGTCAGCCAGCAGATCCTTCTTAAATCGTGCTACCTCGCTAGCACCGGACCACTGCCGTACTGTCTCCTTACCAAATGGCATCTCTTTAGCCATCGTAGACAAGTACAGAGCATTTGTGTCGTAGCCGAGTAGACGTTGGCAGACACGCTCACTCTGGCGGATGCGTGTCACACCTGCCTCGTGGTATCTGGTGAATACGATGCTGGGCCCTCCAACAACCGCATCCTTCAGCATCTCGTAGGCCTCCTTGCCCGGAGAGTAGAGGCTAACATCCGGCATGTGCTGAGCGGTTCCACGTAGGAGGTACTGCAGTGACACCCCTGGGAGAGCCACCGCATCTTTGAGAATGTCTATACCTCTGTTTGTGTAGAACTGTCGCATCCGCTCTAGGGATTCGATGAATGGGCTGACGTCCAAGTTATTGTAGTATCACAGCCAGTCGGTGAATGTCCGCATTTCATGGTCTCTGAATGTCTGTTTGCACTGTTTCCACTCCGATAGCTTCAGGAGGTAGCCACCCTTGAGCTTAGACCACCATGCTGGGTAGTTGGGGAGTCCGGGATAATTAAGCCTCTCGGGTGTGTCGAACCATTCATATGGGAACCGGCTCTTCTGCTGTGTACACCCATAGGCAATGAATTCCTCAGCACGGGCCTGTCTGATCATCTGGAGCAGGTCGGCTTTCTTGGCCTTAAAGTAGCCTCTAAGGCGGAATTGCCTTGCCATAGCGCGAAGCTGTGCAACAGTAATCATGCTGTATATATACCACTGAGTATGCTTGTCTCTAAATGGACATTCAGACCCTGTAATGCGTGCTTGATCACAAGCTATACCACTGAGTATGATTGTCTCTAAATGGGCGTTCAGATCCTGTAATGCGTGCTTGATCACAAGCTATACCACTGAGTATGCTTGTCTCTAAAGGACGTTCAGATCTTTTATGGGTGCTTGATCAGCTCGTATACCACTGAGTATGCTTGTCTCTAAATGGACGTTCAGACCTTTTATGTGTGCTTGATCAGCCCGTATACCACTGAGTATGCGTGTCTCTAAATGGACGTTCAGACCAAGGCGATCAGCTGGTATATCACTGTGGTTGGTTATCTCTAAATGGGAATTCACACCATTCGCAGCCACGCGAATGAGATCAAATTCTGCGTCTACCCGAACGCCTGGCGACGTAGATAACTTTTTGCTCGAAAACATTTCTACCTGGATTGTGGCGCGACATAAGATAGCTGTTGGGGCCACGGATCGCCGATCGGCTGCCCCAGGGCTTGAGATAGCTGTGGGGGCCACGGATCGCCGATCGGCACCCAGTAGGGGGCTGCCTTGTGTAGAGGGCCGCGACGTAGATTTGTTCGAAAACATTTCTACCAGGATGGGCCGCGACGTAGATAACTTTTGCCCCATATCTACCCCATATCTATTTTGAGAGTTTCATTTTGACTCAGACGTAGATTAATAATCGGTGATTGTCGGTCTACGGCGGCGGCCCGCCGCGTAGCTTAATAATCGGCGATTGTCGGTCTACGCAGCGGCGATTGTCAGTCTACGGCGGCATCATTTTTGAGGTGGTATCATTTTGACTCCGGATATACTACTCAATCCGATAAACTCGATCATCGACGCGTGTCTTTATTTACAATTTTCGAGATAACTAACTTCAAGCACTGTCAGTAATAAGCCTGAGTTAAGATGCCGAAGTGGTCAAATATATAGGCATCACACTTTCTGATTGGCAGTTTCGCTATTCCGTGTTATCTGTCTACTTTTTAGTCTGTGGCGTACACGAAATGTGCGTAGATTGATGATTTGCACACACAAAAATATGTTATTTTCTAAACAGTTGACGCCATCTTTGCTAGATCTGATTAAATATGCGTGTATTCTCGATCAATCAGACGTGATACCCATTGCCGAAAACGGGTAATAACGTTATGTACTCGGATACTCCTGGAGTGAGTTCAGGAAGGATGCTCGGCGAATGGTCGCGTTCTACGCGGTACAGTGCTCAGTTAATAACGGAAAACGTTTTTCGCGGTCCTGAACGCACCCCAGGCACAGGTAAAACAACTATGTACGCATGTGCATATCTATGTAAAAGCGGAGATTTTCGGTAACATATTATGTATGAAATAGCGAAATCGAAAACAACCGAATGTCAGGTTTGCAGATTTTGTAAATCGCGTCCCTTTCCGTTATAAGACAAATTTGGCATAACACTAGCTGCAACTAGTGCATATATTGTTCTAAAAAGTTATGCCTATTACGTCGGCTCAAATTAGACTATATTGTAATAAACCAATTTCAGAGAATTTCTTGGTTTATTCATCCAGATTTCAAATGAAATTGTGGATTGAAAATTTATTAAAATATATGAAGTCATCACACTAGCTTCATACTCAGAATACCCAGGTGCGGAGTTCACACACGTCCATTTTATTTAAAATTAGGATTGATTACGATGATGACATTTCGACAATTATCATTTACAGCCACGAAAAAAGCTAAAGGCGATGCATGTACTTAATACATATACGGCTCCAATTGCAATTTAAATTTACATATACGGGTCCTTGACAGACTATAGACCGATTCCACTTTATGTTTAATGGCGCGTAGTAAGAATCTGTGTAGCGTTAATGACTACATTTGATTGCACGTTTGACGTTTTCCGTAACGGGTTTAAAATATTTCATGATACGTTTAACATATTGTAGGACGGGTTAGACTTTCCGTTAATGGGGCAGATTAGTATTTAATATTACAGACCAAATAAAATCTGATATAATTGTTTCCAGTCTTCACGCTGGTTCTCGTTCAAAATCATGCAGTGTTATTTTATTAATTAGCGGCGTGCGTGATAACAGCTGTCGGAATTCTGCAGTGTGAATTCTGATTGGCTCAAGTATGATACGGCGGCCAATCAGATTTCGCTCTGCGGAATTCCTTTCTGCACAATGAAGTTAATGCGCATTCCTTGCTCAATCTTTTGACAGTTGTTGTGAGGTGAAGATAACACAAAATACAACACAAGAACAGAAGAAAATCCTTTAATTGTCTTATTTGTGATGAATATGGTTAGTTGCATTACATTCGTTGCTTTAAACTGTATATTGAAGGGTGTCAAAGTGTGGAATTTCGTGTATTAAATATGCGGAAATGGCAATCATGGCGTCTCAATTTACGGTTTCAATGCAACAGATTTAATGAAAATAACTTGCAGACACCACCAATTTGAAATACATGTTATTTTATGTTTACACCCTAACTCCACACCCCACCAAAATGACGATATATCGTGATACCGCGGTATTTTAATGAGATACCGATATCGTCATGCCTTGAGCAATATCGCCCAACCCTACCACACAAACGCACACATGCACGCACGCACATACACGCATGCACGCTCGCACACATACACACACTCTCTCTCTCCCTCTCTCCATCTTTCCTTCTCTCTCTCTCTCTCTCACCCACACTCAGACAAAAAACTGATGCCATTTCCAATATCACAACCCTTCGTTTCCAAATATATTAAGTCGAAAGGGAAACGAAGAGTGGGATCCGGTATAAGTATACAAACCACTCAAGGTCAACACTCCTCGTTTTTTAAATAGCACACCTTCACAAAGTCATGCCTAGAAATTAAAAATTGAATTTTGAAACGTTGATTTGTTTCTTTCACATCGAAAGAGGACCACTCTGACACTCCATCACTGGAACCACTGGATTGGTTATCGAGCCAGTCCTTCCAGTGATAAACCATCAGAATAGTACCGCATACTCCGTGACAGGGATGGTTTGACTGACTCCCCCATGTAATGGCATGAGGGCATTAGTTTAGCATTTATTTTAATAAATAACTTTCTTGGTTCCTCTTATCCACTTACTAATGCTCATGTCCGTATACGCTCACACGTTCTCGTGGTCATCCACATACACACGCACGCACGCACGTACACTCACGCACGCACGCACGTACACTCACGCACGCACGCACGCACACACACACACACGCGCAACAAAGGCACACTCACGCACGCACGCTTATATACACCTGTGCAAAAGTTAAGCACCACCCTATTTTTACGCACATGCGAGGGTATATTCATGTGCTATGAAGAAAGCAATAGCATAAACATTTATGTACCCATCCATCTTAGTGCAAGAGGTAATAATGCAACTAGAGGAATGCTGATTATGATGGTGGGGAAACACTGTATGTTTTTGTTTGAACTTGAAAACGAGGCCTGAATATGGTTACGTTGACACAACTGACAACTATTGCCCTACAGTTGACACACGTGGCTAGATTGTCATTAATGGTGTCTGAAAACGAAGTTTAACATCTGTGCACGAGTTTGAGACTGTCATTATTAATACCGGGTATATCCACCTTGTGCCTGGATGACGGCCTGGACACGACGTCTCATGCTGGTCACCAACCGACTGATACGCCATTGTGGTACTCGTTGCCATTCAAGATGGAGTGCGTCTGTTAATTCCTGTAGGTTCTGCACAGGAGGATCCCTCCTTCTCACCATGTTTCCCAGAATGTCCCAGATATGCTCAATAGGGTTCATGTCAGGGCTCCTTGCTGGCCATGGTAGGGTTTCGATGGCATTCTGGCGGAGGTATTCATGCACAGCTCTAGCACGATGTGGTCGGGCGTTGTCATCCATGAATATAGGGTGGCTTCCAGGTGCATGATTTACAAAATGAGGGACCACAACTCTATCCAGTATGGAATCTTGATATCTTTGTCCATTTAGTGTTCCAGGTACAGTCAACAGATCCAGCTTACAATCAAATGAGATGCACCCCCATATCATAACGGAACCTCCACCAAATGGAACTTCTTCCATGATGTTACGTTGGTCGTACGCCGTGCGTCTGGACCTCCATACACGAGTTCGACCATCTGTGGCATGAAGCAGGAACCGACTTTCATCGGACCAGTGTACCCGTCTCCAGGATCTCATGTTCCAGTGTCTTCTTTCGTTGCACCACCTCAGACGCTCCTCTTTGTGGTGTGCAGTGAGGAGAGGACGTCTGACAGGTCTCCTAGCTTTCATGCCAGCAGCATACAGTCTCCTTTTGACGGTAGACATTGACACTCTATTGCGCGTTTCCCATTGCTGGCTGAGCACTCTGCTGTTGGTGAATGGAGATCTCCTAACAAGGCGTACTAGGGCTCGATCATCACGGGCAGTAGTCTTCTTCGGTCTTCCAGATCTAGGCCTGTCCTTCACCTCGCTAGTTTGCCCATGTTTTGCAATCAAACGACTGATTACAGTATGGTTAATGTTCAGCTGTCTGCCAATCTCTCTGCATGACATACCAGTGGTATGCATGCCTATGATTTGCCATTTCACACGATCACTTAACCTTCGTCTTGCCATAGCGGTTCACAATCAAGAGCTAATTCTCTCTGTACAAATAAACCACGGTCATGAACACAAAATTCCTAATCTTGTCGCCTAAATCTGTATGTAATGTTCTACACCTCAAACTGGACTTTTACATAACTGAACATGTGTGCTGTTTCCCGCCACGCACGGACATCAAGCGGCGTGAAGTCATGCATGCATGTGCATTTCGTACTTGGAATTATGTCAGCTAACGCGGGGACAAAAAGTATGGCAGCCTAGTTGTACCATCATGTTTCTACGTTCTATTGTTTTTGCTGGTGCTTAACTTTTGCACAGGTGTATATATCCACTTCCCACTAAATACATTGTATTCTAATGCTTTTTTAATGCAAACATTTAAATAGCAAGGTTTACATGTATCTATAATAATTAGACATGGCATTAACCATTAGTCATATTCATCAGAAAAAAATCTGCATTAAGCTATAATTAAGTCAAATGAACTAAAAATAAGATCTGCTGAATGCAGACTTTTTGGACAATAATTTGACTGAAAGATATAACTACTTATTGGCAACAACAATTTTTATTGTAATTGTTTTAAATATTAAGAGAGAACAGCCAAAAATGCCTTCTGCCATGTCTGCAATGGACTTGAGTAAGTATCATATGTATGCTAACAGACTATTTTTGAAAATTTACCAGTGGAATGACTGATTCCATACCTGAGCCAGTCATTGCATTGTTAAATTGAAAAAGTAGTGTCCCTTATCCTGCAACTAGACATTTGCTAATGACATGAATGATGAATCTAGTTTTTCTCGGCCAATCTTGGCCATTAAAGGGTGAAAATATAACAATGTTGATCTCAAGTAAATTTTGGTATGGAATTGGAATCGGACTTGGAATTGATCAAATGGAATTGGAATTGAAATTGTCTGGGTGGAATTGGAATTGATCAAATGAATTGATGTGGAAATGGAATTGGAATTGATAAATTGAATTGAGGTGGAATTGGAATTGGAATTGATAAAATGGAACTGCCCCCATCACGTTTGGTTAGGAGATGGGAGGGGAGAGACAGTGGTGAACCGAGGAGAGGGTGGGTGGGTGATATGAGGAGGGGCATTGATGTGAGATAGGAAAAGATGTATAAGACAGGATGGGGATGCGATGTGAGGAGTTGGGTAGAGATGAGGTAGGATAGAATGACATGGGTGCGGATGAGATATGGAAGGGGATGAGATGTGATGGTAATTGAATGGGATATGGTGGCGTGCTGTGGAATGAGATGATGCCGGATGACATGTGGTTGGATGAGATGAGATGAAATGGGATTGAATGAGATGTGGTAATATTCAAAGAGAAGGTATGTGATGAGATGTGGTAACATTCAAAGAGAAGGTATGTGATGCGATGTGGTAACATTCAAAGAGAAGGTATGTTATGAGATGTGGTAACATTCAAAGAGAAGGTATGTGATGAGATGGATTGGTAATATTCAAAGAGAAGCTATGTTATGAGATGTGGTAACATTCAAAGAGAAGGTATGTGATGCGATGTGGTAATATTCAAAGAGAAGGTATGTGATGAGATGTGGTAATATTCAAAGAGAAGGTATGTGATGAGATGTGGTAACATTCAAAGAGAAGGTATGTGATGAGATGTGGTAATATTCAAAGAGAAGGTATGTGATGAGATGGATTGGTAATATTCAAAAGAGAAGGTATGTGATGAGATGTGGTAACATTCAAAGAGAAGGTATGTGATGAGATATGGTAATATTCAAAGAGAAGGTATGTGATGGGATGTGGTAATATTCAAAGAGAAGGTATATGATGAGATGGATTGGTAATATTCAAAGAGAAGGTATGTGATGAGATGTGGTAACATTCAAAGAGAAGGTATGTGATGAGATGTGGTAACATTCAAAGAGAAGGTATGTGATGAGATGGATTGGGGGAGATATGGTTGGCATGAAAGGAGCTGGAAGATAAAGTTGAGGTTAGTTGGTGTGGGATGATGTGGATGAGATGGGATGTCTTGAGGCTGCGTAAGATGAGATGAGTTATAATGTGGATACGGTGTGATAACATGGGATGAGGTGATGAGAGAGTGGGATAGCATATGGTGAGATTGAATGACATGGGATGGGATGATCCGAGATGGGATGAGATGAGTTAGGATGCGGTGAGGTATGGAGAACTGAGATGATGTGTTCCGAGGTGAGGTGAGGAAAGGTCAGTTACAATGCTGTGGTGCAGTAGATGGGGCTGGGAAGGGGTGGCTAGGATGTGGTGATATAATTGGTGTTGTTCGTGGGTGCTGCATGGTGGTGTTGGGGTTTGGAGATATTAATAAGGTGCGATGGGATGAAATGAGATGAGTTACATTGTAGGATGTGGTGACAGAGTACAGTGGGATGGGATGAGGTGTGATTCATTGAGGCGAGATGGGATGAAATGAAATTGATTGAGATGAAATGAGATTAGTCCAGATAATTAAGGAGGCAAGGTAGGAGAGCTGTGATGACGTGTTCTGATGTGAGATGATGAAAGGCAAGTTACAGTGATGTAGTGTGATAAGTGTGGGGGTGGGGTGGAGTGGTAGCATATTTTGTAGTGGGTGGGCTTTATGGTGTTTGGGATTGGGGAGAGATGAGGTGATATGAAGTGGATAATGGAGAGTAACTGAGAGGTAATATATGGTAATGTGATGGTAGGATGCGCTGGTTGTGATTAGAATGAATACATTGCAAACCCAATCATACCAGTGAGGTGAAGTTAGCTGGAGATAGGAGGAGAGAAACAGTGGTGAGGTGAAAAGGCAGGATGGAGATGAGATGAGACGAGTCTGGTAGGATAGGATGTAATGAGTTGAGATGAGATGAGAAGAAATTGGGTGATAAGGGATGGGAGAACATTGGATGGGATAAGGTGATGTGATGTGACATGAGGTATGATAGGATGACACGAGATTAACTGGCTGGGATGAGATGAAATCAGATGCAAAGAGATGGATGTGATGAGATGGGATGGCATGGGTGATATGGAATGGTATGAAATGGGCTGGTATATAAAGTTGAGATGCGGTGGAGCGGGATGAGGTGGGTGGGACGGAGTGTCTTGAGTCTTGATGATATGAGATGAGTTATGATGTGGATAAGGCGTGAATGGGTAACATGAGATGAGGTAGGATGAGGTGATGGGATAGAGTGGGATAGGATAAGGTCGGCCTGGATGAGGTGGGATGGGATGAAGCGAGATGGGATTAGATAAGAGAGGATAAGGAGATGATGAGGTAGGGAGAGCTGAGATGGTGTGATTCATAGAATCTAAGATTTTCACCCCCAAAATTGATCAATAAAAAATCTGAATAGATGTTCTAGATCCTAGCACCATAGAATCTGTCTAGCTAAATTTGGTTCAGTTATGTCAAGCAACTACGGAGGAGTAGCATTTTGAAAATTTCTGGTAAATTATTGTTACAATCTAAGATTTTCACCAAAAAGATTGACAAATCAAAATTCTGAATAGAGGTTCTGGAGGGTGCCAGGATAGGATTCTTTTGGTTGAAATCGATCAAAGTATTAAGAAGAAGCGATTTGATGGATGGACGGATGATGGATGGGCGGCTACCATGGCATAAGCTCACTTGACCCTTCAGGGTGGGTCATTACAAAGAAGCATGTGTTCAAGTTTGGGTCCTGTTTTAACAAGGTCACAGTGACCTTGACCTTAATGTCATTCTGGAATGTTGTGTCCTTATAAGGAAGCATGTATTCAAGTTTGGGTCCCGTAGGATTAATCGAAGGTGAGATATAAACAGAAAAGTTGAGCTAAACAGAAAATGTTAATGTTGAAGAAAGCCAGGGTTTTACCAAGGTCAAAGTGACCTTGACATTTTTTACCACAAGGTCATTGTGAGATGCCGTGTGATTATAAGGAAGAATATACCCAAGTTTGGGTCCAGTATGATTAACCAAACCTGAGAGATAAACAGAAAAATTGAGCTAAACGCAAATTGGATGCAGCCGCACAACATGCAGGGTATCGCAACAGCTCGTTTTACTTCATAAAGTTGAGCTAATAGTTGGAAATCAATTTAAACGGAGACAAAGATGTGGGGGGGGGGGGGGGGAAGGGCTTGTAAACGCTAATTGCTTTTAGCCATTTCCAGCACTTCAATGTGAGCTAACATTTTATATCAAATTCAATAATATTTCAAGTACATTGTAGATTTGAAAAGCCAATAAATCTTGTGTTAGTGTATTTCGCTCTGAAATCACAGAAACCTGCTTAATCACTGAATCCAGGTGAGCATGTGAAACATAATTTCGCTGAAAGTCATAGTTGCCTTGACATGTTAGACTGCGAACTCCACAGATAAATAGTTTTCAAAATAATCATCCTCATTATTTATAAGAATGTAAAAAGAACAGTACATACATTGACATTTACAAACCTCGTACATGGTGTACGTATCATAAATCTGATCTCAAACACACTACACCTCAGGAATGATTGACATATTTACAAAATAAAATAAACAGTACTGTTGAATATTTTGAACATAAATGGCGTGGAAGACATTGCTATAACAGGTTTCTGTTCTTGTTTTTGAAACATGTTAACTTATTTATGAGCTGTACTGAAGGAGAGCGCTTTATTTATACACCTGTGCAAAAGTTAAGCACCACCCTATTTTTACGTACATGCGAGGGTATATTCATGTGCTATGAAGAAAGCAATAGCATAAACATTTATGTACCCATCCATCTTAGTGCAAGAGGTAATAATGCAACTAGAGGAATGCTGATTATGATGGTGGGGAAACACTGTATGTTTTTGTTTGAACTTGAAAACGAGGCCTGAATATGGTTACGTTGACACAACTGACAACTATTGCCCTACAGTTGACACACGTGGCTAGATTGTCATTAATGGTGTCTGAAAACGAAGTTTAACATCTGTGCACGAGTTTGAGACTGTCATTATTAATACCGGGTATATCCACCTTGTGCCTGGATGACGGCCTGGACACGACGTCTCATGCTGGTCACCAACCGACTGATACGCCATTGTGGTACTCGTTGCCATTCAAGATGGAGTGCGTCTGTTAATTCCTGTAGGTTCTGCACAGGAGGATCCCTCCTTCTCACCATGTTTCCCAGAATGTCCCAGATATGCTCAATAGGGTTCATGTCAGGGCTCCTTGCTGGCCATGGTAGGGTTTCGATGGCATTCTGGCGGAGGTATTCATGCACAGCTCTAGCACGATGTGGTCGGGCGTTGTCATCCATGAATATAGGGTGGCTTCCAGGTGCATGATTTACAAAATGAGGGACCACAACTCTATCCAGTATGGAATCTTGATATCTTTGTCCATTTAGTGTTCCAGGTACAGTCAACAGATCCAGCTTACAATCAAATGAGATGCACCCCCATATCATAACGGAACCTCCACCAAATGGAACTTCTTCCATGATGTTACGTTGGTCGTACGCCGTGCGTCTGGACCTCCATACACGAGTTCGACCATCTGTGGCATGAAGCAGGAACCGACTTTCATCGGACCAGTGTACCCGTCTCCAGGATCTCATGTTCCAGTGTCTTCTTTCGTTGCACCACCTCAGACGCTCCTCTTTGTGGTGTGCAGTGAGGAGAGGACGTCTGACAGGTCTCCTAGCTTTCATGCCAGCAGCATACAGTCTCCTTTTGACGGTAGACATTGACACTCTATTGCGCGTTTCCCATTGCTGGCTGAGCACTCTGCTGTTGGTGAATGGAGATCTCCTAACAAGGCGTACTAGGGCTCGATCATCACGGGCAGTAGTCTTCTTCGGTCTTCCAGATCTAGGCCTGTCCTTCACCTCGCTAGTTTGCCCATGTTTTGCAATCAAACGACTGATTACAGTATGGTTAATGTTCAGCTGTCTGCCAATCTCTCTGCATGACATACCAGTGGTATGCATGCCTATGATTTGCCATTTCACACGATCACTTAACCTTCGTCTTGCCATAGCGGTTCACAATCAAGAGCTAATTCTCTCTGTACAAATAAACCACGGTCATGAACACAAAATTCCTAATCTTGTCGCCTAAATCTGTATGTAATGTTCTACACCTCAAACTGGACTTTTACATAACTGAACATGTGTGCTGTTTCCCGCCACGCACGGACATCAAGCGGCGTGAAGTCATGCATGCATGTGCATTTCGTACTTGGAATTATGTCAGCTAACGCGGGGACAAAAAGTATGGCAGCCTAGTTGTACCATCATGTTTCTACGTTCTATTGTTTTTGCTGGTGCTTAACTTTTGCACAGGTGTATATATCCACTTCCCACTAAATACATTGTATTCTAATGCTTTTTTAATGCAAACATTTAAATAGCAAGGTTTACATGTATCTATAATAATTAGACATGGCATTAACCATTAGTCATATTCATCAGAAAAAAATCTGCATTAAGCTATAATTAAGTCAAATGAACTAAAAATAAGATCTGCTGAATGCTGACTTTTTGGACAATAATTTGACTGAAAGATATAACTACTTATTGGCAACAACAATTTTTATTGTAATTGTTTTAAATATTAAGAGAGAACAGCCAAAAATGCCTTCTGCCATGTCTGCAATGGACTTGAGTAAGTATCATATGTATGCTAACAGACTATTTTTGAAAATTTACCAGTGGAATGACTGATTCCATACCTGAGCCAGTCATTGCATTGTTAAATTGAAAAAGTAGTGTCCCTTATCCTGCAACTAGACATTTGCTAATGACATGAATGATGAATCTAGTTTTTCTCGGCCAATCTTGGCCATTAAAGGGTGAAAATATAACAATGTTGATCTCAAGTAAATTTTGGTATGGAATTGGAATCGGACTTGGAATTGATCAAATGGAATTGGAATTGAAATTGTCTGGGTGGAATTGGAATTGATCAAATGAATTGATGTGGAAATGGAATTGGAATTGATAAATTGAATTGAGGTGGAATTGGAATTGGAATTGATAAAATGGAACTGCCCCCATCACTGGCGGACGTTTGGTTAGGAGATGGGAGGGGAGAGACAGTGGTGAACCGAGGAGAGGGTGGGTGGGTGATATGAGGAGGGGCATTGATGTGAGATAGGAAAAGATGTATAAGACAGGATGGGGATGCGATGTGAGGAGTTGGGTAGAGATGAGGTAGGATAGAATGACATGGGTGCGGATGAGATATGGAAGGGGATGAGATGTGATGGTAATTGAATGGGATATGGTGGCGTGCTGTGGAATGAGATGATGCCGGATGACATGTGGTTGGATGAGATGAGATGAAATGGGATTGAATGAGATGTGGTAATATTCAAAGAGAAGGTATGTGATGAGATGTGGTAACATTCAAAGAGAAGGTATGTGATGCGATGTGGTAACATTCAAAGAGAAGGTATGTTATGAGATGTGGTAACATTCAAAGAGAAGGTATGTGATGAGATGGATTGGTAATATTCAAAGAGAAGCTATGTTATGAGATGTGGTAACATTCAAAGAGAAGGTATGTGATGCGATGTGGTAATATTCAAAGAGAAGGTATGTGATGAGATGTGGTAATATTCAAAGAGAAGGTATGTGATGAGATGTGGTAACATTCAAAGAGAAGGTATGTGATGAGATGTGGTAATATTCAAAGAGAAGGTATGTGATGAGATGGATTGGTAATATTCAAAAGAGAAGGTATGTGATGAGATGTGGTAACATTCAAAGAGAAGGTATGTGATGAGATATGGTAATATTCAAAGAGAAGGTATGTGATGGGATGTGGTAATATTCAAAGAGAAGGTATATGATGAGATGGATTGGTAATATTCAAAGAGAAGGTATGTGATGAGATGTGGTAACATTCAAAGAGAAGGTATGTGATGAGATGTGGTAACATTCAAAGAGAAGGTATGTGATGAGATGGATTGGGGGAGATATGGTTGGCATGAAAGGAGCTGGAAGATAAAGTTGAGGTTAGTTGGTGTGGGATGATGTGGATGAGATGGGATGTCTTGAGGCTGCGTAAGATGAGATGAGTTATAATGTGGATACGGTGTGATAACATGGGATGAGGTGATGAGAGAGTGGGATAGCATATGGTGAGATTGAATGACATGGGATGGGATGATCCGAGATGGGATGAGATGAGTTAGGATGCGGTGAGGTATGGAGAACTGAGATGATGTGTTCCGAGGTGAGGTGAGGAAAGGTCAGTTACAATGCTGTGGTGCAGTAGATGGGGCTGGGAAGGGGTGGCTAGGATGTGGTGATATAATTGGTGTTGTTCGTGGGTGCTGCATGGTGGTGTTGGGGTTTGGAGATATTAATAAGGTGCGATGGGATGAAATGAGATGAGTTACATTGTAGGATGTGGTGACAGAGTACAGTGGGATGGGATGAGGTGTGATTCATTGAGGCGAGATGGGATGAAATGAAATTGATTGAGATGAAATGAGATTAGTCCAGATAATTAAGGAGGCAAGGTAGGAGAGCTGTGATGACGTGTTCTGATGTGAGATGATGAAAGGCAAGTTACAGTGATGTAGTGTGATAAGTGTGGGGGTGGGGTGGAGTGGTAGCATATTTTGTAGTGGGTGGGCTTTATGGTGTTTGGGATTGGGGAGAGATGAGGTGATATGAAGTGGATAATGGAGAGTAACTGAGAGGTAATATATGGTAATGTGATGGTAGGATGCGCTGGTTGTGATTAGAATGAATACATTGCAAACCCAATCATACCAGTGAGGTGAAGTTAGCTGGAGATAGGAGGAGAGAAACAGTGGTGAGGTGAAAAGGCAGGATGGAGATGAGATGAGACGAGTCTGGTAGGATAGGATGTAATGAGTTGAGATGAGATGAGAAGAAATTGGGTGATAAGGGATGGGAGAACATTGGATGGGATAAGGTGATGTGATGTGACATGAGGTATGATAGGATGACACGAGATTAACTGGCTGGGATGAGATGAAATCAGATGCAAAGAGATGGATGTGATGAGATGGGATGGCATGGGTGATATGGAATGGTATGAAATGGGCTGGTATATAAAGTTGAGATGCGGTGGAGCGGGATGAGGTGGGTGGGACGGAGTGTCTTGAGTCTTGATGATATGAGATGAGTTATGATGTGGATAAGGCGTGAATGGGTAACATGAGATGAGGTAGGATGAGGTGATGGGATAGAGTGGGATAGGATAAGGTCGGCCTGGATGAGGTGGGATGGGATGAAGCGAGATGGGATTAGATAAGAGAGGATAAGGAGATGATGAGGTAGGGAGAGCTGAGATGGTGTGATTCATAGAATCTAAGATTTTCACCCCCAAAATTGATCAATAAAAAATCTGAATAGATGTTCTAGATCCTAGCACCATAGAATCTGTCTAGCTAAATTTGGTTCAGTTATGTCAAGCAACTACGGAGGAGTAGCATTTTGAAAATTTCTGGTAAATTATTGTTACAATCTAAGATTTTCACCAAAAAGATTGACAAATCAAAATTCTGAATAGAGGTTCTGGAGGGTGCCAGGATAGGATTCTTTTGGTTGAAATCGATCAAAGTATTAAGAAGAAGCGATTTGATGGATGGACGGATGATGGATGGGCGGCTACCATGGCATAAGCTCACTTGACCCTTCAGGGTGGGTCATTACAAAGAAGCATGTGTTCAAGTTTGGGTCCTGTTTTAACAAGGTCACAGTGACCTTGACCTTAATGTCATTCTGGAATGTTGTGTCCTTATAAGGAAGCATGTATTCAAGTTTGGGTCCCGTAGGATTAATCGAAGGTGAGATATAAACAGAAAAGTTGAGCTAAACAGAAAATGTTAATGTTGAAGAAAGCCAGGGTTTTACCAAGGTCAAAGTGACCTTGACATTTTTTACCACAAGGTCATTGTGAGATGCCGTGTGATTATAAGGAAGAATATACCCAAGTTTGGGTCCAGTATGATTAACCAAACCTGAGAGATAAACAGAAAAATTGAGCTAAACGCAAATTGGATGCAGCCGCACAACATGCAGGGTATCGCAACAGCTCGTTTTACTTCATAAAGTTGAGCTAATAGTTGGAAATCAATTTAAACGGAGACAAAGATGTGGGGGGGGGGGGGGGGAAGGGCTTGTAAACGCTAATTGCTTTTAGCCATTTCCAGCACTTCAATGTGAGCTAACATTTTATATCAAATTCAATAATATTTCAAGTACATTGTAGATTTGAAAAGCCAATAAATCTTGTGTTAGTGTATTTCGCTCTGAAATCACAGAAACCTGCTTAATCACTGAATCCAGGTGAGCATGTGAAACATAATTTCGCTGAAAGTCATAGTTGCCTTGACATGTTAGACTGCGAACTCCACAGATAAATAGTTTTCAAAATAATCATCCTCATTATTTATAAGAATGTAAAAAGAACAGTACATACATTGACATTTACAAACCTCGTACATGGTGTACGTATCATAAATCTGATCTCAAACACACTACACCTCAGGAATGATTGACATATTTACAAAATAAAATAAACAGTACTGTTGAATATTTTGAACATAAATGGCGTGGAAGACATTGCTATAACAGGTTTCTGTTCTTGTTTTTGAAACATGTTAACTTATTTATGAGCTGTACTGAAGGAGAGCGCTTTATTTATACACCTGTGCAAAAGTTAAGCACCACCCTATTTTTACGTACATGCGAGGGTATATTCATGTGCTATGAAGAAAGCAATAGCATAAACATTTATGTACCCATCCATCTTAGTGCAAGAGGTAATAATGCAACTAGAGGAATGCTGATTATGATGGTGGGGAAACACTGTATGTTTTTGTTTGAACTTGAAAACGAGGCCTGAATATGGTTACGTTGACACAACTGACAACTATTGCCCTACAGTTGACACACGTGGCTAGATTGTCATTAATGGTGTCTGAAAACGAAGTTTAACATCTGTGCACGAGTTTGAGACTGTCATTATTAATACCGGGTATATCCACCTTGTGCCTGGATGACGGCCTGGACACGACGTCTCATGCTGGTCACCAACCGACTGATACGCCATTGTGGTACTCGTTGCCATTCAAGATGGAGTGCGTCTGTTAATTCCTGTAGGTTCTGCACAGGAGGATCCCTCCTTCTCACCATGTTTCCCAGAATGTCCCAGATATGCTCAATAGGGTTCATGTCAGGGCTCCTTGCTGGCCATGGTAGGGTTTCGATGGCATTCTGGCGGAGGTATTCATGCACAGCTCTAGCACGATGTGGTCGGGCGTTGTCATCCATGAATATAGGGTGGCTTCCAGGTGCATGATTTACAAAATGAGGGACCACAACTCTATCCAGTATGGAATCTTGATATCTTTGTCCATTTAGTGTTCCAGGTACAGTCAACAGATCCAGCTTACAATCAAATGAGATGCACCCCCATATCATAACGGAACCTCCACCAAATGGAACTTCTTCCATGATGTTACGTTGGTCGTACGCCGTGCGTCTGGACCTCCATACACGAGTTCGACCATCTGTGGCATGAAGCAGGAACCGACTTTCATCGGACCAGTGTACCCGTCTCCAGGATCTCATGTTCCAGTGTCTTCTTTCGTTGCACCACCTCAGACGCTCCTCTTTGTGGTGTGCAGTGAGGAGAGGACGTCTGACAGGTCTCCTAGCTTTCATGCCAGCAGCATACAGTCTCCTTTTGACGGTAGACATTGACACTCTATTGCGCGTTTCCCATTGCTGGCTGAGCACTCTGCTGTTGGTGAATGGAGATCTCCTAACAAGGCGTACTAGGGCTCGATCATCACGGGCAGTAGTCTTCTTCGGTCTTCCAGATCTAGGCCTGTCCTTCACCTCGCTAGTTTGCCCATGTTTTGCAATCAAACGACTGATTACAGTATGGTTAATGTTCAGCTGTCTGCCAATCTCTCTGCATGACATACCAGTGGTATGCATGCCTATGATTTGCCATTTCACACGATCACTTAACCTTCGTCTTGCCATAGCGGTTCACAATCAAGAGCTAATTCTCTCTGTACAAATAAACCACGGTCATGAACACAAAATTCCTAATCTTGTCGCCTAAATCTGTATGTAATGTTCTACACCTCAAACTGGACTTTTACATAACTGAACATGTGTGCTGTTTCCCGCCACGCACGGACATCAAGCGGCGTGAAGTCATGCATGCATGTGCATTTCGTACTTGGAATTATGTCAGCTAACGCGGGGACAAAAAGTATGGCAGCCTAGTTGTACCATCATGTTTCTACGTTCTATTGTTTTTGCTGGTGCTTAACTTTTGCACAGGTGTATATATCCACTTCCCACTAAATACATTGTATTCTAATGCTTTTTTAATGCAAACATTTAAATAGCAAGGTTTACATGTATCTATAATAATTAGACATGGCATTAACCATTAGTCATATTCATCAGAAAAAAATCTGCATTAAGCTATAATTAAGTCAAATGAACTAAAAATAAGATCTGCTGAATGCTGACTTTTTGGACAATAATTTGACTGAAAGATATAACTACTTATTGGCAACAACAATTTTTATTGTAATTGTTTTAAATATTAAGAGAGAACAGCCAAAAATGCCTTCTGCCATGTCTGCAATGGACTTGAGTAAGTATCATATGTATGCTAACAGACTATTTTTGAAAATTTACCAGTGGAATGACTGATTCCATACCTGAGCCAGTCATTGCATTGTTAAATTGAAAAAGTAGTGTCCCTTATCCTGCAACTAGACATTTGCTAATGACATGAATGATGAATCTAGTTTTTCTCGGCCAATCTTGGCCATTAAAGGGTGAAAATATAACAATGTTGATCTCAAGTAAATTTTGGTATGGAATTGGAATCGGACTTGGAATTGATCAAATGGAATTGGAATTGAAATTGTCTGGGTGGAATTGGAATTGATCAAATGAATTGATGTGGAAATGGAATTGGAATTGATAAATTGAATTGAGGTGGAATTGGAATTGGAATTGATAAAATGGAACTGCCCCCATCACTGGCGGACGTTTGGTTAGGAGATGGGAGGGGAGAGACAGTGGTGAACCGAGGAGAGGGTGGGTGGGTGATATGAGGAGGGGCATTGATGTGAGATAGGAAAAGATGTATAAGACAGGATGGGGATGCGATGTGAGGAGTTGGGTAGAGATGAGGTAGGATAGAATGACATGGGTGCGGATGAGATATGGAAGGGGATGAGATGTGATGGTAATTGAATGGGATATGGTGGCGTGCTGTGGAATGAGATGATGCCGGATGACATGTGGTTGGATGAGATGAGATGAAATGGGATTGAATGAGATGTGGTAATATTCAAAGAGAAGGTATGTGATGAGATGTGGTAACATTCAAAGAGAAGGTATGTGATGCGATGTGGTAACATTCAAAGAGAAGGTATGTTATGAGATGTGGTAACATTCAAAGAGAAGGTATGTGATGAGATGGATTGGTAATATTCAAAGAGAAGCTATGTTATGAGATGTGGTAACATTCAAAGAGAAGGTATGTGATGCGATGTGGTAATATTCAAAGAGAAGGTATGTGATGAGATGTGGTAATATTCAAAGAGAAGGTATGTGATGAGATGTGGTAACATTCAAAGAGAAGGTATGTGATGAGATGTGGTAATATTCAAAGAGAAGGTATGTGATGAGATGGATTGGTAATATTCAAAGAGAAGGTATGTGATGAGATGTGGTAACATTCAAAGAGAAGGTATGTGATGAGATATGGTAATATTCAAAGAGAAGGTATGTGATGGGATGTGGTAATATTCAAAGAGAAGGTATATGATGAGATGGATTGGTAATATTCAAAGAGAAGGTATGTGATGAGATGTGGTAACATTCAAAGAGAAGGTATGTGATGAGATGTGGTAACATTCAAAGAGAAGGTATGTGATGAGATGGATTGGGGGAGATATGGTTGGCATGAAAGGAGCTGGAAGATAAAGTTGAGGTTAGTTGGTGTGGGATGATGTGGATGAGATGGGATGTCTTGAGGCTGCGTAAGATGAGATGAGTTATAATGTGGATACGGTGTGATAACATGGGATGAGGTGATGAGAGAGTGGGATAGCATATGGTGAGATTGAATGACATGGGATGGGATGATCCGAGATGGGATGAGATGAGTTAGGATGCGGTGAGGTATGGAGAACTGAGATGATGTGTTCCGAGGTGAGGTGAGGAAAGGTCAGTTACAATGCTGTGGTGCAGTAGATGGGGCTGGGAAGGGGTGGCTAGGATGTGGTGATATAATTGGTGTTGTTCGTGGGTGCTGCATGGTGGTGTTGGGGTTTGGAGATATTAATAAGGTGCGATGGGATGAAATGAGATGAGTTACATTGTAGGATGTGGTGACAGAGTACAGTGGGATGGGATGAGGTGTGATTCATTGAGGCGAGATGGGATGAAATGAAATTGATTGAGATGAAATGAGATTAGTCCAGATAATTAAGGAGGCAAGGTAGGAGAGCTGTGATGACGTGTTCTGATGTGAGATGATGAAAGGCAAGTTACAGTGATGTAGTGTGATAAGTGTGGGGGTGGGGTGGAGTGGTAGCATATTTTGTAGTGGGTGGGCTTTATGGTGTTTGGGATTGGGGAGAGATGAGGTGATATGAAGTGGATAATGGAGAGTAACTGAGAGGTAATATATGGTAATGTGATGGTAGGATGCGCTGGTTGTGATTAGAATGAATACATTGCAAACCCAATCATACCAGTGAGGTGAAGTTAGCTGGAGATAGGAGGAGAGAAACAGTGGTGAGGTGAAAAGGCAGGATGGAGATGAGATGAGACGAGTCTGGTAGGATAGGATGTAATGAGTTGAGATGAGATGAGAAGAAATTGGGTGATAAGGGATGGGAGAACATTGGATGGGATAAGGTGATGTGATGTGACATGAGGTATGATAGGATGACACGAGATTAACTGGCTGGGATGAGATGAAATCAGATGCAAAGAGATGGATGTGATGAGATGGGATGGCATGGGTGATATGGAATGGTATGAAATGGGCTGGTATATAAAGTTGAGATGCGGTGGAGCGGGATGAGGTGGGTGGGACGGAGTGTCTTGAGTCTTGATGATATGAGATGAGTTATGATGTGGATAAGGCGTGAATGGGTAACATGAGATGAGGTAGGATGAGGTGATGGGATAGAGTGGGATAGGATAAGGTCGGCCTGGATGAGGTGGGATGGGATGAAGCGAGATGGGATTAGATAAGAGAGGATAAGGAGATGATGAGGTAGGGAGAGCTGAGATGGTGTGATTCATAGAATCTAAGATTTTCACCCCCAAAATTGATCAATAAAAAATCTGAATAGATGTTCTAGATCCTAGCACCATAGAATCTGTCTAGCTAAATTTGGTTCAGTTATGTCAAGCAACTACGGAGGAGTAGCATTTTGAAAATTTCTGGTAAATTATTGTTACAATCTAAGATTTTCACCAAAAAGATTGACGAATCAAAATTCTGAATAGAGGTTCTGGAGGGTGCCAGGATAGGATTCTTTTGGTTGAAATCGATCAAAGTATTAAGAAGAAGCGATTTGATGGATGGACGGATGATGGATGGGCGGCTACCATGGCATAAGCTCACTTGACCCTTCAGGGTGGGTCATTACAAAGAAGCATGTGTTCAAGTTTGGGTCCTGTTTTAACAAGGTCACAGTGACCTTGACCTTAATGTCATTCTGGAATGTTGTGTCCTTATAAGGAAGCATGTATTCAAGTTTGGGTCCCGTAGGATTAATCGAAGGTGAGATATAAACAGAAAAGTTGAGCTAAACAGAAAATGTTAATGTTGAAGAAAGCCAGGGTTTTACCAAGGTCACAGTGACCTTGACTTTTTTACCACAAGGTCATTGTGAGATGCCGTGTGATTATAAGGAAGAATATACCCAAGTTTGGGTCCAGTATGATTAACCAAACCTGAGAGATAAACAGAAAAATTGAGCTAAACGCAAATTGGATGCAGCCGCACAACATGCAGGGTATCGCAACAGCTCGTTTTACTTCATAAAGTTGAGCTAATAGTTGGAAATCAATTTAAACGGAGACAAAGATGTGGGGGGGGGGGGGGGAAGGGCTTGTAAACGCTAATTGCTTTTAGCCATTTCCAGCACTTCAATGTGAGCTAACATTTTATGTCAAATTCAATAATATTTCAAGTACATTGTAGATTTGAAAAGCCAATAAATCTTGTGTTAGTGTATTTCGCTCTGAAATCACAGAAACCTGCTTAATCACTGAATCCAGGTGAGCATGTGAAACATAATTTCGCTGAAAGTCATAGTTGCCTTGACATGTTAGACTGCGAACTCCACAGATAAATAGTTTTCAAAATAATCATCCTCATTATTTATAAGAATGTAAAAAGAACAGTGCATACATTGACATTTACAAACCTCGTACATGGTGTACGTATCATAAATCTGATCTCAAACACACTACACCTCAGGAATGATTGACATATTTACAAAATAAAATAAACAGTACTGTTGAATATTTTGAACATAAATGGCGTGGAAGACATTGCTATAACAGGTTTCTGTTCTTGTTTTTGAAACATGTTAACTTATTTATGAGCTGTACTGAAGGAGAGTGCTTTATTTATACACCTGTGCAAAAGTTAAGCACCACCCTATTTTTACGTACATGCGAGGGTATATTCATGTGCTATGAAGAAAGCAATAGCATAAACATTTATGTACCCATCCATCTTAGTGCAAGAGGTAATAATGCAACTAGAGGAATGCTGATTATGATGGTGGGGAAACACTGTATGTTTTTGTTTGAACTTGAAAACGAGGCCTGAATATGGTTACGTTGACACAACTGACAACTATTGCCCTACAGTTGACACACGTGGCTAGATTGTCATTAATGGTGTCTGAAAACGAAGTTTAACATCTGTGCACGAGCTTGAGACTGTCATTATTAATACCGGGTATATCCACCTTGTGCCTGGATGACGGCCTGGACACGACGTCTCATGCTGGTCACCAACCGACTGATACGCCATTGTGGTACTCGTTGCCATTCAAGATGGAGTGCGTCTGTTAATTCCTGTAGGTTCTGCACAGGAGGATCCCTCCTTCTCACCATGTTTCCCAGAATGTCCCAGATATGCTCAATAGGGTTCATGTCAGGGCTCCTTGCTGGCCATGGTAGGGTTTCGATGGCATTCTGGCGGAGGTATTCATGCACAGCTCTAGCACGATGTGGTCGGGCGTTGTCATCCATGAATATAGGGTGGCTTCCAGGTGCATGATTTACAAAATGAGGGACCACAACTCTATCCAGTATGGAATCTTGATATCTTTGTCCATTTAGTGTTCCAGGTACAGTCAACAGATCCAGCTTACAATCAAATGAGATGCACCCCCATATCATAACGGAACCTCCACCAAATGGAACTTCTTCCATGATGTTACGTTGGTCGTACGCCGTGCGTCTGGACCTCCATACACGAGTTCGACCATCTGTGGCATGAAGCAGGAACCGACTTTCAGCGGACCAGTGTACCCGTCTCCAGGATCTCATGTTCCAGTGTCTTCTTTCGTTGCACCACCTCAGACGCTCCTCTTTGTGGTGTGCAGTGAGGAGAGGACGTCTGACAGGTCTCCTAGCTTTCATGCCAGCAGCATACAGTCTCCTTTTGACGGTAGACATTGACACTCTATTGCGCGTTTCCCATTGCTGGCTGAGCACTCTGCTGTTGGTGAATGGAGATCTCCTAACAAGGCGTACTAGGGCTCGATCATCACGGGCAGTAGTCTTCTTCGGTCTTCCAGATCTAGGCCTGTCCTTCACCTCGCTAGTTTGCCCATGTTTTGCAATCAAACGACTGATTACAGTATGGTTAATGTTCAGCTGTCTGCCAATCTCTCTGCATGACATACCAGTGGTATGCATGCCTATGATTTGCCATTTCACACGATCACTTAACCTTCGTCTTGCCATAGCGGTTCACAATCAAGAGCTAATTCTCTCTGTACAAATAAACCACGGTCATGAACACAAAATTCCTAATCTTGTCGCCTAAATCTGTATGTAATGTTCTACACCTCAAACTGGACTTTTACATAACTGAACATGTGTGCTGTTTCCCGCCACGCACGGACATCAAGCGGCGTGAAGTCATGCATGCATGTGCATTTCGTACTTGGAATTATGTCAGCTAACGCGGGGACAAAAAGTATGGCAGCCTAGTTGTACCATCATGTTTCTACGTTCTATTGTTTTTGCTGGTGCTTAACTTTTGCACAGGTGTATATATCCACTTCCCACTAAATACATTGTATTCTAATGCTTTTTTAATGCAAACATTTAAATAGCAAGGTTTACATGTATCTATAATAATTAGACATGGCATTAACCATTAGTCATATTCATCAGAAAAAAATCTGCATTAAGCTATAATTAAGTCAAATGAACTAAAAATAAGATCTGCTGAATGCTGACTTTTTGGACAATAATTTGACTGAAAGATATAACTACTTATTGGCAACAATTTTTATTGTAATTGTTTTAAATATTAAGAGAGAACAGCCAAAAATGCCTTCTGCCATGTCTGCAATGGACTTGAGTAAGTATCATATGTATGCTAACAGACTATTTTTGAAAATTTACCAGTGGAATGACTGATTCCATACCTGAGCCAGTCATTGCATTGTTAAATTGAAAAAGTAGTGTCCCTTATCCTGCAACTAGACATTTGCTAATGACATGAATGATGAATCTAGTTTTTCTCGGCCAATCTTGGCCATTAAAGGGTGAAAATATAACAATGTTGATCTCAAGTAAATTTTGGTATGGAATTGGAATCGGACTTGGAATTGATCAAATGGAATTGGAATTGAAATTGTCTGGGTGGAATTGGAATTGATCAAATGAATTGATGTGGAAATGGAATTGGAATTGATAAATTGAATTGAGGTGGAATTGGAATTGGAATTGATAAAATGGAACTGCCCCCATCACTGGCAGACGTTTGGTTAGGAGATGGGAGGGGAGAGACAGTGGTGAACCGAGGAGAGGGTGGGTGGGTGATATGAGGAGGGGCATTGATGTGACATAGGAAAAGATGTATAAGACAGGATGGGGATGCGATGTGAGGAGTTGGGTAGAGATGAGGTAGGATAGAATGACATGGGTGCGGATGAGATATGGAAGGGGATGAGATGTGATGGTAATTGAATGGGATATGGTGGCGTGCTGTGGAATGAGATGATGCCGGATGACATGTGGTTGGATGAGATGAGATGAAATGGGATTGAATGAGATGTGGTAATATTCAAAGAGAAGGTATGTGATGAGATGTGGTAACATTCAAAGAGAAGGTATGTGATGCGATGTGGTAACATTCAAAGAGAAGGTATGTTATGAGATGTGGTAACATTCAAAGAGAAGGTATGTGATGAGATGGAGTGGTAATATTCAAAGAGAAGCTATGTTATGAGATGTGGTAACATTCAAAGAGAAGGTATGTGATGCGATGTGGTAATATTCAAAGAGAAGGTATGTGATGAGATGTGGTAATATTCAAAGAGAAGGTATGTGATGAGATGTGGTAACATTCAAAGAGAAGGTATGTGATGAGATGTGGTAATATTCAAAGAGAAGGTATGTGATGAGATGGATTGGTAATATTCAAAGAGAAGGTATGTGATGAGATGTGGTAACATTCAAAGAGAAGGTATGTGATGAGATATGGTAATATTCAAAGAGAAGGTATGTGATGGGATGTGGTAATATTCAAAAAGAAGGTATGTGATGAGATGGATTGGTAATATTCAAAGAGAAGGTATGTGATGAGATGTGGTAACATTCAAAGAGAAGGTATGTGATGAGATGGATTGGGGGAGATATGGTTGGCATGAAAGGAGCTGGAAGATAAAGTTGAGGTTAGTTGGTGTGGGATGATGTGGATGAGATGGGATGTCTTGAGGCTGCATAAGATGAGATGAGTTATAATGTGGATACGGTGTGATAACATGGGATGAGGTGATGAGAGAGTGGGATAGCATATGGTGAGATTGAATGACATGGGATGGGATGATCCGAGATGGGATGAGATGAGTTAGGATGCGGTGAGGTATGGAGAACTGAGATGATGTGTTCCGAGGTGAGGTGAGGAAAGGTCAGTTACAATGCTGTGGTGCAGTAGATGGGGCTGGGAAGGGGTGGCTAGGATGTGGTGATATAATTGGTGTTGTTCGTGGGTGCTGCATGGTGGTGTTGGGGTTTGGAGATATTAATAAGGTGCGATGGGATGAAATGAGATGAGTTACATTGTAGGATGTGGTGACAGAGTACAGTGGGATGGGATGAGGTGTGATTCATTGAGGCGAGATGGGATGAAATGAAATTGATTGAGATGAAATGAGATTAGTCCAGATAATTAAGGAGGCAAGGTAGGAGAGCTGTGATGACGTGGTCTGATGTGAGATGATGAAAGGCAAGTTACAGTGATGTAGTGTGATAAGTGTGGGGGTGGGGTGGAGTGGTAGCATATTTTGTAGTGGGTGGGCTTTATGGTGTTTGGGATTGGGGAGAGATGAGGTGATATGAAGTGGATAATGGAGAGTAACTGAGAGGTAATATATGGTAATGTGATGGTAGGATGTGCTGGTTGTGATTAGAATGAATACATTGCAAACCCAATCATACCAGTGAGGTGAAGTTAGCTGGAGATAGGAGGAGAGAAACAGTGGTGAGGTGAAAAGGCAGGATGGAGATGAGATGAGACGAGTCTGGTAGGATAGGATGTAATGAGTTGAGATGAGATGAGAAGAAATTGGGTGATAAGGGATGGGAGAACATTGGATGGGATAAGGTGATGTGATGTGACATGAGGTATGATAGGATGACACGAGATTAACTGGCTGGGATGAGATGAAATCAGATGCAAAGAGATGGATGTGATGAGATGGGATGGCATGGGTGATATGGAATGGTATGAAATGGGCTGGTATATAAAGTTGAGATGCGGTGGAGCGGGATGAGGTGGGTGGGACGGAGTGTCTTGAGTCTTGATGATATGAGATGAGTTATGATGTGGATAAGGCGTGAATGGGTAACATGAGATGAGGTAGGATGAGGTGATGGGATAGAGTGGGATAGGATAAGGTCGGCCTGAATGAGGTGGGATGGGATGAAGCGAGATGGGATTAGATAAGAGAGGATAAGGAGATGAGGTAGGGAGAGCTGAGATGGTGTGATTCATAGAATCTAAGATTTTCACCCCCAAAATTGATCAATAAAAAATCTGAATAGATGTTCTAGATCCTAGCACCATAGAATCTGTCTAGCTAAATTTGGTTCAGTTATGTCAAGCAACTACGGAGGAGTAGCATTTTGAAAATTTCTGCTAAATTATTGTTACAATCTAAGATTTTCACCAAAAAGATTGACGAATCAAAATTCTGAATAGAGGTTCTGGAGGGTGCCAGGATAGGATTCTTTTGGTTGAAATCGATCAAAGTATTAAGAAGAAGCGATTTGATGGATGGACGGATGATGGATGGGCGGCTACCATGGCATAAGCTCACTTGACCCTTCAGGGTGGGTCATTACAAAGAAGCATGTGTTCAAGTTTGGGTCCTGTTTTAACAAGGTCACAGTGACCTTGACCTTAATGTCATTCTGGAATGTTGTGTCCTTATAAGGAAGCATGTATTCAAGTTTGGGTCCCGTAGGATTAATCGAAGGTGAGATATAAACAGAAAAGTTGAGCTAAACAGAAAATGTTAATGTTGAAGAAAGCCAGGGTTTTACCAAGGTCACAGTGACCTTGACTTTTTGACCACAAGGTCATTGTGAGATGCCGTGTGATTATAAGGAAGAATATACCCAAGTTTGGGTCCAGTATGATTAACCAAACCTGAGAGATAAACAGAAAAATTGAGCTAAACGCAAATTGGACGCAGCCGCACAACATGCAGGGTATCGCAACAGCTCGTTTTACTTCATAAAGTTGAGCTAATAGTTGGAAATCAATTTAAACGGAGACAAAGATGTGGGGGGGGGGGGGGGGGAGGGCTTGTAAACGCTAATTGCTTTTAGCCATTTCCAGCACTTCAATGTGAGCTAACATTTTATGTCAAATTCAATAATATTTCAAGTACATTGTAGATTTGAAAAGCCAATAAATCTTGTGTTAGTGTATTTCGCTCTGAAATCACAGAAACCTGCTTAATCACTGAATCCAGGTGAGCATGTGAAACATAATTTCGCTGAAAGTCATAGTTGCCTTGACATGTTAGACTGCGAACTCCACAGATAAATAGTTTTCAAAATAATCATCCTCATTATTTATAAGAATGTAAAAAGAACAGTGCATACATTGACATTTACAAACCTCGTACATGGTGTACGTATCATAAATCTTATCCCAAACACACTACACCTCAGGAATGATTGACATATTTACAAAATAAAATAAACAGTACTGTTGAACATTTTGAACATAAATGGCGTGGAAGACATTGCTATAACAGGTTTCTGTTCTTGTTTTTGAAACATGTTAACTTATTTATGAGCTGTACTGAAGGAGAGTGCTTTATTTATACACCTGTGCAAAAGTTAAGCACCACCCTATTTTTACGCACATGCGAGGGTATATTCATGTGCTATGAAGAAAGCAATAGCATAAACATTTATGTACCCATCCATCTTAGTGCAAGAGGTAATAATGCAACTAGAGGAATGCTGATTATGATGGTGGGGAAACACTGTATGTTTTTGTTTGAACTTGAAAACGAGGCCTGAATATGGTTACGTTGACACAACTGACAACTATTGCCCTACAGTTGACACACGTGGCTAGATTGTCATTAATGGTGTCTGAAAACGAAGTTTAACATCTGTGCATGAGTTTGAGACTGTCATTATTAATACCGGGTATATCCACCTTGTGCCTGGATGACGGCCTGGACACGACGTCTCATGCTGGTCACCAACCGACTGATACGCCATTGTGGTACTCGTTGCCATTCAAGATGGAGTGCGTCTGTTAATTCCTGTAGGTTCTGCACAGGAGGATCCCTCCTTCTCACCATGTTTCCCAGAATGTCCCAGATATGCTCAATAGGGTTCATGTCAGGGCTCCTTGCTGGCCATGGTAGGGTTTCGATGGCATTCTGGCGGAGGTATTCATGCACAGCTCTAGCACGATGTGGTCGGGCGTTGTCATCCATGAATATAGGGTGGGTTCCAGGTGCATGATTTACAAAATGAGGGACCACAACTCTATCCAGTATGGAATCTTGATATCTTTGTCCATTTAGTGTTCCAGGTACAGTCAACAGATCCAGCTTACAATCAAATGAGATGCACCCCCATATCATAACGGAACCTCCACCAAATGGAACTTCTTCCATGATGTTACGTTGGTCATACGCCGTGCGTCTGGACCTCCATACACGAGTTCGACCATCTGTGGCATGAAGCAGGAACCGACTTTCATCGGACCAGTGTACCCGTCTCCAGGATCTCATGTTCCAGTGTCTTCTTTCGTTGCACCACCTCAGACGCTCCTCTTTGTGGTGTGCAGTGAGGAGAGGACGTCTGACAGGTCTCCTAGCTTTCATGCCAGCAGCATACAGTCTCCTTTTGACGGTAGACATTGACACTCTATTGCGCGTTTCCCATTGCTGGCTGAGCACTCTGCTGTTGGTGAATGGAGATCTCCTAACAAGGCGTACTAGGGCTCGATCATCACGGGCAGTAGTCTTCTTCGGTCTTCCAGATCTAGGCCTGTCCTTCACCTCGCTAGTTTGCCCATGTTTTGCAATCAAACGACTGATTACAGTATGGTTAATGTTCAGCTGTCTGCCAATCTCTCTGCATGACATACCAGTGGTATGCATGCCTATGATTTGCCATTTCACACGATCACTTAACCTTCGTCTTGCCATAGCGGTTCACAATCAAGAGCTAATTCTCTCTGTACAAATAAACCACGGTCATGAACACAAAATTCCTAATCTTGTCGCCTAAATCTGTATGTAATGTTCTACACCTCAAACTGGACTTTTACATAACTGAACATGTGTGCTGTTTCCCGCCACGCACGGACATCAAGCGGCGTGAAGTCATGCATGCATGTGCATTTCGTACTTGGAATTATGTCAGCTAACGCGGAGACAAAAAGTATGGCAGCCTAGTTGTACCATCATGTTTCTACGTTCTATTGTTTTTGCTGGTGCTTAACTTTTGCACAGGTGTATATAAGTTAGCCGATAGCTAAGTTTTCTACCATTTACTTGTCACGATTTTTCAAGAAAACATGAATTATGGGATTTATTACTTAATGAATTTCCATTTGAATTTTGAACTTTTTGCACAAATTTACCACTGGCATGACTGGAATGGGAAAGTAGTACAATTTCAAAAAATATTATTTTCTTGGTCTGCAAATGAACATTATTTTCTAAAGACCACTGCAAAAGCCAGAATCGGACAACTTGACCGTTAGCCCTTCCACTAATGAATCCATACCTCATTCTCAGGGCAACAATACATGCACTTAACTGTTCAATATTTTTAAATTAACTTGACTGGAAGCTGTTGCTGCCACAATTCAAAATATTCAATAGAATAAGTTTTATATCGTAAAGAATATACGTTTTCCTGGATCTGTCAATGACAGGGTTAAGAAAATATTTATTATTGAAATATTTCTTATGAGTATATTTACCACTAATTTGTTTAACGATTTCATGCAGTGGTCTTGCAGAATGTCCATTTGCAGGTCAAGAGATATTATTTTTGAAAATTTACCACTGGAATGACTGGCTCGGTTAACCGAGCCAGTCATTCCTGTAGTAAATTTTCAAAAATAGTATTGTCTTGGACTGCAAATGGACATCTAATAAACAATATTCTGATTTTCATGACACAACTTTGGCATTAAAGGGTTAATAATATCTAAGCCATCATATATCTCTGCTGTCTTACATACATTGTATATATCCAGCTAGAAACCATATACATATATCATATAGCGTGCTAATAAAAATCTTATCAGCTTGATTCTCTAGAGAAACAGTAGCTATTTACAACACAGGTCATAAATTACTAAGTTAAAATGTTTCCATAACAAAATCAGAAACATGTTAGTTTGTAAGAAATGTTCTCTTGAATATTTTGAACATAATTGGATTGAAAGTCATTGCTGCTTTAAAGCGATGCTAATCTCATCTCAAATGTTGTATTGCACAGATAGAATATGGTTTATAGATTCCATATCATTCATATCCTGTCACATTCCCTGATCTGTATCGCAATTATCTGTTTTGTAATATCGAGTAAATGTTGAACAGCGATCGACACCATTTTGTCTCCTCAAGCTATTGTGTGTGATGTCATGTAAGCTCCAATGCATTACATTGTTCATTATGTAATACTCATCCCGTTAAATATTTTGAAACTAATTTGACTGGAAGTTGTTGCTGCCTTTTGGTTTCAAAATATTCAACAGCTTACCTGTAGGATTGCTTTTATACCACATTGCCAAACTATAGCTGGCGCGTCTATGACTGAGCATACATGCCGAGGCAGACACACTAGGGTTTTTCTGATTGGTTGAAAAGTAAATCATGACAGCCATCATAGGCTGTAGAAATGTACCAACATTTACCTACTAAATCCTGAATATCTTTCCTTAGCGGCGTGATAAAAAGCTTAAAATTACCTGGATAGTTTATAGATCACCTGAATATCTATCAAGAGATGGGATTAGTTATCCTTTAAGCAGCAATGTCTTCCAATCCAATTATGTTCAAAATATTCAACAGAAGATTTTATTGTGTTACAAATGGAAACGTGTTAAGTTATTTCTGTGTCATACAGTACATAATGTTACTTATTTTATTTTAAATTCTAAAGAAAACAATTGGCCTAGTAGGAAGATTTGAACGCCAACTGAATATTGTTTTAAAATTTGCATGAGTTTAAGTAGTGCATAGAAATAATGGAGGGATAATCGATATGGGCTGTCACTCCATGACCTGATGTCATAATCAAATACGTCACTTGCTAACTGACACTATAATTAAATGACACGAAAGTGGCAAATCTCTGACAGTAACCAGAAATCTCAATTGGATGTTGGTGAATTTAAGGTTTAACTAGATCGCTCGGTCTATGACGCATCATCGCAAATCCCAACGTTCACCGCTTTCATTTGTTGGCACCCACCAGACATGGGGTCAATGCAAATACATTTGCATTTAAATACCTTATTTTAAGCATTTGCATTTAATGATTTCAAATCACAACTATTTCCATTTAAATACTTTTGATAAAGTATTTGAAATTTCAAATAGTTTTCAAATACTTTTCAAATACTTCTCATATAATATATATATATAGACAAGCAAAGTTAAGTTCAAAATATTCCAAAACCGTATTAAATTAAAGGAAGGGAATTTAGGCTATGTTCATTTTATTTTTCCTTAAAAGAAGGGAAAAGGGAAATTTTGATGTTTATTTGTAATTTCATATAATATTAAATAAACTACCATCGGTGAAAAATGGAAATGAATCAGGATTATTTGAGAAAAAGCATTTACTTAGTCTAGGAGCGCTTAACGCAGAGCCAATTAGTGACTTCGCTGGTGATTCGCGCTCTGCCGTGTGTCAACTGTGTGTACAGGTATACCGCATAGACCTACCTGAATATAATGAAAGTACACCTGTATATAGTTTCGCAAGCAGTATGGATAGTACTCTCTATAGGTGCCTATGTAGAGCGATTAACTCGCTACTGCTAATTCACTATTGATCCTTTTGAAAACGTTATATTTGAGTCACTTTTTCTGGTTGAAGTAACAAGTTTCAGTCAAAATGACTTCAAAATATACAGCTGGTTTCCAAGCTCGCAATATGATACCTACTGAATATTTTGAAATTTGTGCGACTGAATGTAGACCCCGTCTCCGGAAAGAACGGCTTTCAGTCATATTGTTTTAAAACTAGAGTATTTTACCTGTAGGACGTAGTGGCTAATCAGCTTAGCGCGAATATACCTAAGCTTATATGACCGACTGTAGCGGGTATTATTTATTCGGTCAGCATACACCAGAGCAGAAAGGTCCAGCTGCATCACTAATTGGTTCCCGCCAGAATAACATAAATGGTATTTAGCTGCATTTTTCTAATTATTCTAATTTATTTTTGTTTTTCACTGGTGGCTATACAGGTAAGTTTTAAATAATATCTATCTAAACTGGCAGCTAGCATCATAGTTAGTTAGTTAGTTAGTGTCCATAAAGTAGCAAATAGTCCTAAATTTAACTAGGATATGTATTTTTTATGAATAGATAAGAACTTTAAGGATGGTCTCAGTGAGTTGTCAAGATTGTATGGTCAGTCTACAATTTCAATATACCAGTCCATATAGAATATGAATTTTCATGGTATGATCTTGAGAAATGACACCCAGACTGCCAGAGATCAAAGTAGACTTTGGAATCAAGAGGCACAATGGGCATAATAGGCCTGTGATATCAGAATTTAAATAAGAAATATTTAAAATTAGGTTCCAAACACACATTCTGGCTGGAGTCATGACAATTTTACTTAAATGCAGAAATTGATGTTGAAATGAAAGATTTTGTCCTGAATTTTTGAATATTGTGCTAAAAGCAAAGGTTTACAGAGAAATATATTAATTTTGACAGTTAACATGCATATCTGGGCTCAAAACTCTAAATTTTTAATAGAACATTTCATCAAATGTACGCCAGTGTTTAAAATGTAAGTGTAACAGGAAACAAGAATATGTGCATGTAAAATGCAAAATAACACTAATATGTGAAAATTCAAAGATTTGGTACTGAAATCGGTGACTTTGGGATTAAAAGCAAATATTTACCCAAAACTATGTGTATTTTGACTTTTAATATGTAAATATATGGGCTCAAAATGAATTTTTCAATGGAAATATGAACATTTTACTAGCTACTGTTTAAAATTTAAGTTGGAAATCTGAAAACTCTGGGCCGAAACATGGACAATTTGCATCCTTATGCACAACTCTTGACAGGAAACAACTATAATGCAAGAACACATGTACAGGTGTGTGAAAATGCAAAAATTTTGCACTCAGATCTGTGAATTTGGGAATATAGGCAAGTGTTTACCCAGAAATATATAAATTTTGATAGTAAGATAATCCATTACTATACTAAATTTATCAATGAAAATTTATTGAAACGTAGTACTTTTACCACATGGCACTTTGTTGCCAGTGAGCAGCGTTGAAAAGTCGCTGGTTTTTATTTTTCCGCATTGTTTTAACATATTTCTGTAATGGTTAGATTTAGTTTAAGTAAAAAAATGATCTTGTTTTAATTTTTGTAATTCATTTTCCAACTGGCTTTATGTAAGAATTTCGTGGAAATAGCCTTGTACACGTATTGTTCACGCAAAGAATGATGAGTAACGAGTCTGCATATCGGGCACTCGTAATTATCAAAAGCTTTGGAATTGGCTTATATTCAATGTTGTGTTATATGCATGTTTATAGGCCAGTTTTTGTGAGTAACTGAATATAGTACTCCAACAGAGTTAAGAGGGTACAACCACACAAAAAAAGGGATTGCACTGTCAAAGCAAGACTTTCAAAAATTTCAGTGACATCCAAATCTAAGAAGATCCGAACTCATCCCACGACATTCACTTTCAAGGATACCATGGAGCCTGTGTTCCTAGATATGCCCTCGGCAGAAGCATTCATTAACTATCAACGTGATAACACTGCAACATCTAGTGTACATGAAACAATCATAAACTGCTTCAGCACAAACAACACGGGGAACACAAGTTTGTCCACAGATGAGAACAATCGGATATCCAACCAACAGTGAGTTTTTCATAAATCTTCCGAAAGCACGCCACCAGTGCGCTATCATGAAATGATTCAATAAACATTAATAACATAATTTTTAAGCTTCATAAACATTCCTGAGCTGTACTGTTCTAAATTCTCAAATTCCGATGCTTGCTCCTGGAGGGAGTAAGATAACCACATCTGCCCAAAGGAACGAGTACACTTTTAGTACAGTACAGCCCGTGAGACCACATGTGCCAATACCAGACACAAGTACACTTTTAGTACAGTGCAGCCCGTGAGACCACATGTGCCAATACCAGACACAAGTACACTTTTAGTACAGTGCAGCCCGTGAGACGACATGTGCCAATACCAGACACAAGTACACTTTTAGTACAGTGCAGCCCGTGAGACGACATGTGTCAATACCAGACACAAGTACACTTTTAGTACAGTGCAGCCCGTGAGACCGCATGTGCCAATACCAGACACAAGTACACTTTTAGTACAGTGCAGCCCGTGAGACCACATGTGCCAATACCAGACACAAGTACACTTTTAGTACAGTGCAGCCCGTGAGACCACATGTGCCATTAACAGACACAAATTCCAGCAACTATAGACTCACACGCGCCAGAGAAGTAACTTTCTAGAAATTCCCAGTTCTTCAAGTGACACACTGTGACTATAAGAATTAACGGGACATTATCACCTAAACAAGGCATATATTTGTTTGAAAAGAGAACAGAAACAAGACTCTAACATATAGTATTCTTTAATGTAAGAAATAAATAACAGAAGTACAAAACTGTTAAAAATTCTTAACATAGTTTAAAAGATACAACAGTCAGTTACGCTTATTTACTTAAACATAAACCATAATACAGAATTCATAAGATTCCTCTGCAAAAAGAGTACTTTAGTGCTCCACCATCGATCTTGTGTCTGACTCATTACATCTCACCAGCATCACCGTCTCCACCATCGTTTCACCACAACCATTTCCATAGCCATGCGTTCACTATTACCATCGCGTAGCGCATGCACACACTAGCCTAATATAAGTGCATCTTCAAGAAAATAAACAATAACAACAGAATAAATACATTAACTCTTAAAAAATATAGACCAGATCATTCTAAATATTATCTGCTGGTGTCTTATTAAACCAAACTGCACCCCCCCCCCCCCCCCCCCCTCCATTAGAGCCACACACCGGACTGGCTCACGACACCGCACGGTGAGTCAGCCATTTGTAAGCCCACTGAAGAGCTCCAAAATGGAGCGAAACATCACAAAGTCTGAATCAAATAAGTATCCTTATCAAACCTGAAATAGCCTGTTTAATGGAAACTTCATAACACAACTTTAAGATGAAAAAACCTGGCAGCCTGATGGCTCTAAAGCCACCAATACTAGCGGTCCCAGAACCGCTAGCGGCTGCTAATTGTCTAGGAAATCTCATCCAATCAGAATTGAGATCTCCATTAACGTCATTTCAACCAATCAAATGCGTCAATAGGGCCACACGGCTCCCCCCAAAAAGTATAAAAGGAGCCCTGCACTGACGGCTCAGGCTATTCAGACTTTGACTACCACACGTAGCGGACGTCAGGCTTTAACCAACCTTCAAGCCATATCATCGCCCACGTATTAATTAAAGTTAAGAGGGTACAACCCTGGCTTTGTTTAAATACTCACAAATTTTGTCAGGCTTTAACCAACCCTCAATCCATATCATCGCCTACGTATTAATTAAAGTTAAGAGGGTACAACACGCTCGACTGACAAATTAAAACTGACCATTTGCTGGTCGCACGTATTAATAGTCAGAACAATCCAGATAGAAAATAGCGCACCCCAATCTCAAATAGCGGATTATAGTTAGCGAGTCAAGAACACACTCTGACGGCACGGCCGATATTCACATGAATGATATTTCATCATTAAACCAGAAATGTGGTTGCAATGCAACCACGTAGCTCGACTTTATGACTTTGCAATGAGCTATGAAGCTCGACTTCAAACATAACAAGAGTTTTAGTGAAACTCAACATACGCCCGCAGGCATACTTGTTTGAGGAATGCTAAATTTTGTGAAGTTTGTCTTTAATAATTCTCTAAGAAAGGGGGGGGGGGGGATTTCTATTAGGTACACATTTGGAATTCACTGCAAAGACATCACTAAAAATCTTGAAAGTCTTAACAGCTGCATTGATCCTTACGATTACAAAACCATTTTGATGAATTTTAATCTTTCAAGGACGATAAGTCTGGCAAATATGGGTGGATTTTGCCGAAACGAAATTATGACACTTTGTCTATCCCTAAAACATCTGATGAATAAAAAATTGTAAGTGTAGGTTCAAATCTGTTCGAGATCTGGACAGGACAAGAAAATGTTGACAAATTTTAATCTTTCAAGAAAGATAACTTTGGCAAATATGGGCAGATTTTGCCCTTCATCTATCCATATTAGATTCAATGAAAACAAGAAAACTTTGACAAATTTTGTATTTCAAGGGAGATAACCCTGGCAATTATGGGGGGATTTTGCAGAAAGGAAATCATGACACTTCGTCTATACCTAACACATCTGCCGGGAAAAAAATTGTAAATGTATAGGTTCAAGTCTTCAAGATCAGCCCCGGACAAGAAAATTTTGATGAATTTTAATCTTTCAAGGGAGATAACTCTCACGAATATGCAAGGATTTTGTCGAAAGGAAATCATAAGACTTTGTCTATACCTAACACATCTGCTGGAAAAAAATTGCCAGTGTAGTTTCAAAACTCTTCGAGATCTGGCCAGGAAAAGAAAATTTGGACAAATTTTAATCATTCAAGGGAGATAACTCCCGCGAATATACGAGGATTTTGCCGAAATGAAATCATGACTCCCGTGAATATGGGCGGATCATGCTAAAATAAAATCATGACACTTCGGCTATCCGTACCACTACGGCTTCACAGTATTGGAAAAGTGAATATCGGTTACGGTATCAATTTCCATACCGGTATACCTTTAATACCGGTATTATTACAATGGACAAAATAGAGTGAGGCTCCTGTAGTACGATTCCATAGCCAATGTATTCCCCATACATACGAAGTAGACCTATATCAGCGCTCCTGAAACAGTGGATGCAAATTTCCACAATAAAACCAATAAATTATACGAATCCCGATATTAAACGCTAAATATTAACCGTCTTCAGTTAAATCATATACCAAAACGTCTGAAATTCAACCAAGTCGTCCGTACAAATCATTTGAATTTGCCACGAAATTACAACTACTCCATGTCGAGATCACGAGATACCAGTAACCAGTGACAATCTCATCCCAAATAAACTCGCCCAGTGAAACTGCGAACAACCAAGACTGTTGAAATTTGACTGACAAATGTCATTGCTACGAGTCAAAGACGTTGGATATGCTGAATGTAAATCCATGTTTTACTCATTTTCCTTGCTACTTTTGTACTTGTATTGATGTATGTGCCAGAATAATAAATAAACTGTCCATGAAAACGTGTGCCTATATGGCGAAATTGCAATGGGATGAAACCGCCAGGAATCGTGCAAATCTCCGCGCAGTGGTACAACCAAGCCATTATAACTCATAATAAATAGACTATAATATACTGAGAATACATATGCCTACGCTCGCTGAGCCTTGTTCTCGTTACAGTAGCTTGTATCGATCGATATCTAATGCTACCCATCAACATAAGAAGTGAATATAGATCGCGGGGACTGAGAAGTTTTCTCATATTGTCGGTTCCTCTTTACTTGGTCCATTGGCCGGACACTACAAAGTTGTAAAATTGCTAAATAACCAGGCTGTAGTAATTGATATAAAATATCATGCAAACTATTCATTTGATATTATGATTTTCTAGAAAACAACAGCCCGAAATTATAAAATATTAGCGCAAGAAAAGATAGGTTTTTAGATATTTTTAACCACCCCCTGTCCTATGAGGTTAATTAAAATAAGTCTTATTCTATTTTTTTGCACGAAGTACGTTCTTATAAGTAGTAATTTATCAATTACTTTAACCCTAGCCTCTAACAACAATTTGACAGATACGGAGAACTAAGAAAATTTCCAAGTGTGAGCATTAAATATCATTTTCCCGTATGAAGAGCAGTAACTTATTGCGTTAGCCTGATATATTATTGGAATAAACTAATGGAAAGCGGATTATCTGCCTAACAGAAGGTTATACCGGTTTTTATGTTATATTTCGATATTTCAAAATCATACCGGTATGACTACCGATATGGCTATGATACCGGTATTCGGTATAATATCGGTATATCGTGAAGCCCTACGTACCACATCTTTTGAAAAAAAATTTGTGAGTGTGGGTTCAAAACTCTTCGAGATTTGGATCATGACTCCCGCGAATAAGGGCGGATCATGCCAAAACAAAATCATGACACTTCGGCTATATGTACAACTTTTGAAAAAAAAATTGTGAGTATGGGTTCAAAACTCTTCGAGATTTGGCCTGGACAAGACAATTTTGACAAATTTTAATCTTTCAAGGGAGATAACTCTGGCGAATATGGGCAGATCTTGCCGAACCGAAATTATGACACTTCGCCTATACATAACACATCTTCTGGGAAAAAATTGTGAGTGTAGGTTCAAGATCTGTCCCGGACAAGAAAGTTTTGACAAATTTTACACTTTCAAGGAAGATAACTCTAGAGAATAAGGGAGGATTTTGCTGAATCGAAATCATGACACTTCGTCTATAAATTTGTGAGTGTACGATCAAAACTCTTCGAGATCTGCTCCGGACAAGAATCAGATGGACGGACGCACGGCGAACGTCATCACATAATACGACCCCGCTTTGCACGGGCGTATAAAAAAAAAATTATATATATATATATATATAGAAGGCCTTATCACCAAGGGCCTGTAACACTAACCTGGACCATTAGGATTTGAACCATTTTTATTTAAATACTGGTAGACATGATAGATAACTTTTGAAAAAAATCCAAGATGGCCACCAAAGAAATCGATCAATAAAAATTCTTGCGTACCACCATAGGATCATTCCACCCACGTTTCGTTGACATTGGGCCACTAATTAAGGGTGGGTTTTTTTTTAATGGTTCTGGAAAATTTGGGTTAGGGCATTCAAATGGCCACCAAAATATTGATCAACCAAAATTCTGACTAGAGGTTCTAGAGCCTACCACAATAGAATCCTTCCAGCCAAATTTGGATAAAATCCATCAAGTGGTTATGGAGAAGATGCATTTTGACAATTTCCGGTACATTTTTCACATAATTTATGATTTTCACCAAAAAGATTGACCCATTAAAATTCTGAATATATGTTCTGGAGCCTCCCGTGATAGGGTCTGTCTAGCCAACTAGGGTTGAAATCTTTCAAGCAGTTAATGATGAGTAGCGTTTAGACAATTTCCAGTAAATTTTTCATAAAATCAAAGGTTTTCACAAAAAAACTTGACCAATCAAAAGTCTGCATATAAGTTCTAAGTATATCCCCATAATGTCCTTCCAGCCAACGTAAGTTGTAATCTGCCAAGCGGTTAATGAGGAGTAGCGTTTTGACAATTTCCGGTAAATTTTTCATAAAATCCCCCAACAGCCCCCCCCTTTAGTGGGTTGGTCTGTAGTTTTATTAACCACTATAAAAACATACTTACCGTTCAATCACTACTTGCTAAATCAAATATCTGCATTTAGCTATCAGAATACAAATCTTATGCTCGCTTACATACTCCCTAATGCCAATACCATCACCATGTAGACCGTCAACCCGGCTTCTGGTAGAGGCATTAGCCTTTCAATAGACTGGCACCAGTCTGTACACACTCCTTGGTGACGCCTGTCACTAAGCACGCTCGCGCATGCGCAGTAGGTCCCAAATGTGAAAACTGATTCAATTTTCTAAATTTAAGTGCCATATATCCAGAATAGATTCTCAAATCAATACCCAGCGGGGTGGCTGAGACCGGGTCGTAGTGATTGAACGGTAAGTATGTTTTTAGTGGTTAATAAAACTACAGACCAACCCACTAAAGGGGGGTCTGTTGGGGGTTGTTATTACACCACAAAAACATCCATTACCGTTCAGTCACTACTTGCTAAACCCGTAGATTTGGTCAGTGTCCCACTACGAAACTTTGGTGGGAGGAGATTTGAGAATCCATAAGCAAGGATAAAAATCAAACAAAACATAACCAAATGTTAATAACATAACATAATGGTGCATCTTAATCAATCACACAGTGATTATCAAACAAGGATTTCTTTAAACTTAAAGAAATAAATAAAGACCAAAGAACAACTCACACCATTACACGCAGACGCACGGTCCTAACGAAAATGGTGGGATGTGCTTGGTAAATGGTCTTTAGCCTTTTTAGTTAAGATCATAAAGTTCCTAAAAAAGGAAGCCGCTGTGCTCTGGCCTTTTTAAATAAAAAGAAGTAAAGGTACACTCGGATTTCCATCCTGCAACTTGCCTAACTTCGTCTACAGAAGAGCCAGCAAAAAGGGCAAAAGAGGTAGCCATCCCTCTAATGATATGAGCTTTAATGTGAATGGTCTCACAAATCCATCTGGGAATAGATGCCCTAGAGACTGGACCGGCTACCCTCTCCTCATACGGAACCCAGAACAGGGACAGATCGGATCTCTAAAAATCAGAACGATGCTTATAAACTTTTAGAGTTCTGACAGGACATCAAAATCTGTCAGCCAGAGAAAAGGGGGTTAAAGATTGTAAAATAATCGGCTTAGCTGGATAACGGATTGATTGAGTCTTTGATAAAAATCCCTTCAAGGATATAAGACCAGACCATCCCCAGATTCGATAAACCTATCCTTTTCAGCGGAGAAAACATGGATTTCGGATCGTCTTCTAGCAGAAGCAGATGCAATTAGAAAAACAGTCTTAAAAGTTACAAGATTCAAGCTAATCGTAGGGATAGGTTCGAAATGATGACCTGCCCAAAAACCTGAAGAACCAGAGCCAAGTTCCAGGAAGGCAAAAGCTTAACACCTGGAGGACGAATATTACCTAAACCTCTGATCAAAAGATTAAGAACCTTAGTATCTTCAACTTCAGCGTTCAACAAACAAGGAAGAGAAGATGCAAAAGAAAATCTATATCCTCTTACAGTGTTAACAGACAGATGAAAAGAGTCGAACAGCTAAGATAAAGAGTCTAACACCTGGGAAATAGAAAGAGAATCAGGCACGAGACCTTGATCTGAACACCATTCTCCAAAAATCTTAAGCCGACCCTTGTAAACTCTTCGAGTCGACTCCCTCCTGGCAGAATCGGTGATTTCCTGAGATCTTGTAGAAACTTTATTCTCAAGGATCGAGCACTCGATATACTCCAAACGCACAGATTTAAGATTCCTGGGTTTGGATGATTGTAAGTACTAGAAGATCGAGAAGGTCTACAAACCAGATCCTTATTGGCCAAAAGGGAGCTATTAACAAGATCTCGCAGATCTGGTCCCTGACTTTCTTCAGAACCAAAAGAAATCAGGATAGTGGGAGGGAACGCATAAGCGAAGATTCCTGACCAGGACCGAGACAGGGCGTCCACAGCCCACGCCCGAGACAATTGGTCTGCAAGAAAACTCAGACAGCCTGGGACATGAGTGGACACTAGGAAAATTTTATTCATGCGACACCACATGAGGAGGTTCCACACATCCAAGTACATGAGAGACGACTTTGTGCCCCCCTGCCTGTTGATATAAGAGACTACTGTCGAATTGTCCGATCGAATCAAGAACTAGAGACCCTTAACCTGACTGTCCGAAAAGGGAGACATGAAAGATAAAATCTGGGCAATCAGACATGTCGCAAAAAGATTGGATCTAGTGACATCCCAAGAAAACCTCGATCTTCCTTCTAAAAATGAAAGAAAACCCCATGGCAATGCCTGAACAAATCGAGATTTAGATGCTTATCAGACAATCCAACCAATGATTAGAAGCCTGGATTTACTTTCCAAAGAAGAGCCTCTTCTATAGACTCCTTGACAAGCATAGAAGACAACAACCCCTCTAAAGCTAATAGCTTCTGATTAGAAGGAACAGAAGACCATTTGGGAGGAGACTGCAGAGAAGGGTTCTAGATCCAAGAATATCTGGCCCTTTTGATAAGGGCCACCCTTAAAGTTGAGGCAAACTTACTATACGCTAAAGAGGCCTGCCCATAGAAAACACATAGCTTACATATGCCATGATGCTCCAACCCAAATCCTGGCCTATATCCTTATTGCTTAGCCCTCACTAAAGAGGTAACTCACGTGTATTATGGATATTTTAATAATAATACCGCTTACTCTGAATGGAGAAAAGTCTCATATCAGTATAGCATAACTTATTAAAATGCTAAAGACTCTGCAAAAATTAAAGATAATTTTATTTATAGAGATTTAACCAGATATCGTGGCAAACCAAAAAAAACCCCATAGTAAGCCTATGGGAGTGCTTAGAGTCAAGATATAGCCAAATCCTGTACCTGAGATCTGCAATAATCCCGACTGGAATTCGAAAACCTCAAATCATGACAGAATTTAGCAAGATAGAATGAAGAAAAGAAATTACGGTTTCCCAAACCACCACTCAAAAAGATTAATTAAGGGAAACTTACTTGTGATGACATCATCACAATTCTACGAATAGAACGCATGACAAGGCCCTGTTAAGAGAACTATGGCAAACATTTGACTATCTAATTTAAAAATCGTATAATAATGGAGCAGATTTAATAAAAGAATTGTTATTGAATACATCAACGGTTGCCTAGCCGCTCGGGCTTGACAGATCATCTTGTCAGCTTGTCAAATAATACTTGATCTACGCAAGTATTTCTTACAAATAGTGTTAATGTATGGAATTCTTTACCAACAGAAGCAATTAACGCTCCAACATAAAACACATTCAAAATCAACCTAGACTCATTCTTCAAGTCACAGGGTTTTATATAGACCTAAGGTCGACTAACTCCCAAGATTGCACTCACTTCTTCTACACTGAAGTATTAGACTGCAATCACTGGAAAATCATCAGCCTAAACATGACACAAAATCCTATAATGATTGCAAAACTGTGTCCTATTTTAAATCAACGACAAAGGAAAAACAAGCCAGCTTCAAGACTTGGTTTAGGTATACTGATCAATTAGATATCCTAAACCATTCGATATTTATGCCAAGAGGCAGAAAACTTAAGATTTTTATATATTTATTGATTCTTATATTTATAGTCTTAGAATCAATAATTTCATCTTTGTAATAACAAATGACATTGTGTAAGAAATCCCAATAAAAGGAAAGATTGAACACTGATACTTGATATTAACTGTCTGGATACTGAATTTTGCAGACAACATATTACAACTGTAATATCTCTGGACCTGCAAACTATTTAGAAAACATTTTGACCGAAAATTGTTGGTGGCTGCTTAAATCCAAAGATTCTCAGCCATTCCTCCACCCCTCCAGCGCAACCCCCACCCCACTCCAACCGGCCCGTCGCCAGCCCCCAGACAACAACTTCAACGAGCAAAAACACAAGACCCACCGAACAGTCCGGGAACAATCCGACCGAAAGTTGCCAGTGGCTTCACCGGTATCCAGTCAACTCGGCCCAAATACACCCCGGCCCACCCTCAACTCGGCCTAGTTCCAACTCGACCTATGTTTATGCCTATCATGTGCGATTATACCCTTGGCTTGGGTCGAGTTGACCATACAGTATCACCCATAACCACACACAAATGCACATATGTGCACACATGTATATACCTATAGGTGCACTATTAGGCCGAACCGACACTGCGCATTTAACTGTACATATGAACATAGCTATAGCAATATTATTGGGCTAACCAGCACACTTAAATAGGATAAAGTTTATCGAGTGTAGCAGGCCTACCTAGATTTCTATGGTAGCTACTACACACGATAATCTGTATACCATGACATACACGGAAATCTCGGTAATATCTTAAGATCGCCATCGTCCTAAAAAGATAGTGCTTTTAGGATAAAGATTGTCTATGTCTATGTAAAATAGTTGCGCGTTAGTGAAAATAATAGATACTAATAATTCTGACTGTCTTTTAATAAAGAGACGTAAACGCCAGTAAATATTATTAGATCCACCAACAGACGACTAATGCTGGTATAATACGACTGGTATAAGAGGGATCTCATATTTCCATATCATCAATTTTTTAAGAAGTTCCGAAATCAAGGATATAGAAATATGAGATTCCCAATTATTCCATGCTTCCAGCCAGGTGAAAAGATTTCATCTTGAGAACGGCTCTCCAAGTGTGATACCAGCGATCGAAAAGAAGAAGAAAGAAGCCAGGTGAATGCATTCCTAGGCCTATTTGACTTTTATTAAATCGGGCCGACATGACTTTTTATCCTAGGCCGAGCCAACTAATTTAAGTAGGCCGGGTTGGCAATTGGACCGACTCGACTGGAATTCACTTCACCAACAACCCTCAGCCAAACCGCCCCCAAACAAAACCAGCAAATCCCAAGTCCCCGCCCACCGAAACCACCATCCGGAGGCCTGCAGCAACCCAGTCAAAATAGAGCAAAAAATTACGCTAGAAATGGGAAAACAACAAAAAAGCGAACTCACCGAAACTATGTCAACGCAGAAGAAGAATTCGGCTTATATTCCTTCTTCCTGCCCCCTTATCCGCTTGATTATCTTTTCTAAGCGACTATTGTTCTTGTAGACATTAATCTTTTAGTCATACTGATCCCTATGAAACCTTTACTGAATCGAATTCCTTTCAGCGACTGACAAAATTAGACTACGATTTTACGCAAGAATCAGGGTTTTTCCCTATACAAATTCATTCCCTTTGGTTAAACTAAATATGTCAACCTGCCGACATAAGAGGTAAAAGGAGCGCGAAGAAAGGCTGACTGGCCCGAAGACAACTGGCCATCTAAAGTTGGATTTAAGTAAAAATCGTATCTCGAGATAATGCGTAGAATAGACTGACTTATTGGCTGATGATATGCGCATATAAAATAATCTGCAACAAAAAAAAACATACGGCAACCAGTCAGAAGTCTTTAATTACGTTGAAAATTGTCACTGATAAATGAATAAATGTCTCAATAGACTACAATTCCAAGAGAGACTACAAGACTGGCAATGACTCGGTATGAATATTTTCAGCCATTAAACATTTCCAATATTAAACAAATACGGAAATATGACTAAATCTTAGGCAAGAAGATGACAAGATTCTAGGAAAGCGAACATGTAAACTGGACTTGAAGAACAAAACTGGAACCCCAGGAAGTTCTCTATCACCTGAAATCCAAAACAGGAAGACAGACCCGGAAGATAATTCTAGAACACCAGAAAGATCCATGAAAACCGGAAATGACCTTGTCCCCGGCTGTACGAAATCCGGATGTGTAAAAAAAAAAAAGAAAAAAAAAAGGAAAACGGAAATGCGTAAACCGGAAGTAGACTACCAGAAACTGATCAAGATCCTACAACCCGGATGCACAGAATTACCAGAAGAGGAAGCTGAAAAAACCCGGAAACGGATATAGATGAATGATGCAATGCCAGGTCCCACAGACCCAGATAAGCATTCTTCCTACCGGAAGTAGCAACACTACTACCAGAAGAGGAAGCTGAAAAACCTGAAACGGAAATAGATGAATGATGCAATGCCAGGTCCAACAGACCCAGATAAGCATTCCTCCTACCGGAAGTAGCAACACTACTACCGGAAGAGGAAGCTGAAAAAACCGGAAACGGAAGTAGACGAATGATGCAATGCCGGGTCCAACAGACCCGGAACCACATTCTTCCTACCGGAATCGGAAACTCTATAGATGGAAACGGATGAACTGGAAACGGAAGTTGACGAAAAATCCAGATTATCATGAGTCACTGGATGTTCAGCCAAGCCAGAAACAACCAGTGCTCATTTCCGGATGCCCGGTAAAACCAGAAGACAATCCGGACGGCAAACCCGCTTGCCCGGACAAGCCAGGAGCAGAGACGGGAGCAGAGGCGATCGGCGATCTTAAAACATTCCTGGCAATCGGTATCACTGAGAAACGAACTTTTGCATGTGATGACAAATCGGAAGCTTCCGCCACCGATGCCATCGCTTGAGGATTATGTTGATCCTCAAGACTAACATGGTCTTTGGCCTGGCTCCTACCAGAGGATGACTTACCAGGCTTCTTTCTCGAGTCGCCGGATTTACATTTTGGAGACTTGATCTGTTGCCTAGATGTCAAGGAAACCGGCTTAGCCCACTTGCACAGGCTTAATGACAAAATCTTTGAAGAACGATTTAGATAAGACCAATGGCCAACCCTTACAAATCCCACACATTTTTTGAGGGGAGCAGGAGGTACACCTCAGGTAAACGTGGCCCGCATAGTCCTTAGCATGAAAACGATCACACTTGATTGACGTACATTTTAGTTTCTCAGAAGTTAAGGACACTTCCTTTGAAAAATGATAAGAAATAAAGCAGCTAGCTTTGATGAGGATACGTCATAGGCGTACTTAAGAAAGTGACTGAAGAAAGGAATCATGATTCCTGAATGATGATGTTTGAGGGCACTAGGAACTACGTTAATAGGAGTATTACTGGCTATTTTATAACATGGTACTCTTGATGGTATATAATAGGCCTGGTTACTCTAACCTCGAAAACGGGAGTAGTGACACGAAAACTGGTAACTCAAAAACTAGAGTTACAAACACCTCTAAAACACCATGATATAAAAGTTAAACATAACTTAGGAAGGATTGGTTTCATGGTAGGCATGATTCGATGTCAAATATAGTAATAACTGAAAACTTTCAGTAGCAAAGCTAAAACTTTTATATCAGATTGAACTGTACTGCTAGCAGAATATTTGAAAAGTGAATCAGTTTTCACATTTGGGACCTACTGCGCATGCGCGAGCGTGCTTAGTGACAGGCGTCACCAAGGAGTGTGTACAGACTGGTGCCAGTCTATTGTAAGGCTAATGCAGGGGGTCCCTCTACCAGAAGCCTGGTTGAGGGTCTACATGGTGATGGTATTGGCATTAGGGAGTATGTAAGCGAGCATAAAAAATTTATTCTGATAGCTAAATGCAGATATATTAAGTAGTGATTGAACGGTAATGGATGTTTTTGTGGTGTAATAACAACTAAGGTTTTCACCAAAAAAATGTACCAATTAAAATTCTGTATATACAGCGTCTGAAGCATAGCCCAATAAGCTCATTCCAGCCAAAGTAAGTTGAAATCTGCCAAGCGGTTAATAAGTAGTAGAGTGTTGACAATTTACGGTAAATCTTTCATAAAATCAAAGATTTTCACACAAATAAATTGACCAATCAAAATTATGTACACATGTTCTGATACCGAAAGCATTAGGGTATAACCATCCAAATTAGATTGAAATCTGCCAAGTGGTTAATGAGGAGTAGCATTTTTAAACACGGGTTTACGGACAGATGATGGATAACAGACGGTTGCAATGCATATCAATGCCCTTGCCCTTTGACCTTTTGACTAATACATCATTGTGTCATGCCATGCCATTATAAGGAGGCATATGCCCAAGTTTGAGTCCAGTATGATTAACCAAACAAGCGATATAAACAGAAGTCAAGCTAAACGGAAAATGATAATGTTGAAAAAATGTTTTTACCAAGGTCACAGTGACCTTGACCTTTGACCTTTTGACATCAACGTCATTGTGTGATGTCAGGTTCATTATAAGGAGGCATGTGTCCAAGTTTATGATTAACTAAACCTGGGATAAAAACAGAAAAGTTGAGCTAAACGGAAAATGTTAATGTTGAAAAAAACTGTTTTTACAAAGGTCATAGTGACCTTGCCTTTTGAGTTTTTTACCCCAAGGTCATCGTGAGATACCATATCATTATAAGGAAGCGTGTGCCCAAGTTTGTGTCCAGTACGGTTAATCAAACCTGAGATATAAACAGAAAAGTTGAGCTAAATGCAAATTGGACGACGACGTCACCACCGTCGAGCTAAAAATAGTTACCTAATAAAATCGTGAAACTCAACATTCGCAATAGTCATAATGCTGATTTCACTCTATATCCGGAAGCAGACTAATTTATTTGACCTATTTTAACTGTTGATTGGAGATGGAAGTGAAAAGGAAGTGAAAACAATCGCTCTAATCAGATGACGGTATACTGTCTTCTTCTTCTTCTTCTTTTCGATCGCTGGTATCACACTTGGAGAGCCGTTCTCAAGAAGGCGGTATACTGTGATACCATGACATTTTTCTACGGTACCGATACCATCATGTAAATGTCAATACTGCTCAGTTCCAGGGATGGGGTAAATTCCATTTTATCATTTCCAATTCCACCTCAATTCAATTTATCAATTCCAATTCCATTTCGACATCAATTCATTTTATCAATTCCAATTCCACCCAGAAAAGTTCAAGTACAATTCCAATTCCATACCAATATTTACTTGAGATCAGCATTGTTATATTTTAACCATTTAACCAAGACTACTTTTTAAATTTAACAAGAGGCCCAAGGGGCCTGTGTCGCTCACCTGGAACATTTACAACTCAACTAATCTTTATGGAGTTTTACATCAATCAGTGCCACTTCCAATGACTTTCAGTCAAATGGTTGATTTTGCAAACGTTCATTTGAACAATATTTAAGCAAAAATAGAAGACATCAGTACTAACAACAGAGATTGATGACATGCAGTCAAACTTGTATTAAGACACCACTCAAGTGAGAATCAGAAGACAGCCTCTTATGGTAGCTGGTTTCTTAACCCTTTAATGGTCATGATTTTTCAGTAAAACAAAACTTTCAGGTTATGTCTATTTGCAGCCCAAGATATGGAGCATTTTGAAAATCTATCACTGGAATGACTGGCTCGATTATCGAACCAGTCATTCCAGTGGTAAACTTTCAAAAATACTCATGCTGGTATGGCGTAAGAAATATACATGTAAATAAATTTTGATATTGATTTTTTATTATGTTGTATATAGACATTAATTATTGATATATTTTTATTTTGAGATGGCATGTAAACATAGTATTTATAACTTTACTGTTTAAATTTTTTGTTTGAAAAGCAAATAGAAATGATTCAAGATTCTTTAAATTTTATATAGATATAACAGACTATTGGCAATGGCTTAGATTCTTTTAGGCACATGCATTTTGTTAAGCTAGCCCCTTTGTTTAGATTCTTTTGATTGTGGTCATTAGTAAACAGTGTTCAGTTTATGACAAAAATACTGACAACATGGCTACCTATTATCCGAAATAAGTACATCTTAACAGTACTTAGAAGTCTTTCACTAAATTCCTGAGTCGCTCATGCACAAATCTAATGTTATTTATCATACAGGGCAGCGTTTTACTAACACATGGCTTATTCAATACATTGTCCATTTCATTACATAAATCTGGATAACTTTATGTTATTAAGAATTTTGTAGTTCTTTAGTAAAATAATGGTTTGCAGTTAATGTACAATTTATTATATAAATACTGGCAACTATAATATTTCTATATAAAACTTGTCTTTTATCTTCCCGCAAATGGGCTGGTGTTATCATACACAAGGAATTATCTTCATATTGTCTCAAATCATGTTCTATGCTTCATTGTACTCTCCCAGATCAGATTTTCATTGTGCTTTGGGAGCAGTCAATTTATAAATATAAGCTTAGGTCATTATGTAGAAAATACAATGTCAAAAGTTCTCCTGAAATTCCACTCCTGACATTATGTAAAATTATGCAACGTGACGAAATTGAACACCTGCTAAGATTTAATTAAATGTTGATAAATGTTATTTACAAAAGCCAGGCAGTTAACTTAACCATTAGCCTAAGTCTACTGTCCAATGACAAATCAACTGCCAGACAAGATGAGCCAATTACACCGAATCCAACTTTAGCTGAGATAATTTGGAACCTTTATAAGCAAGAAATTTCTTGTGGAGCACTGCACTGAACTGAATTTAGCCATAATAAAAAGTTGCAGTTTGCTCTGATCATTTACGAAGAGTTTCTTGTCTTCTTTTTAAGGTAAGCCATAGTCAATTTGTATCATAAAGTGAAAGACTAACTGCATCAACAGTCTTTAGAAAGTCAAAATTATTTATAATTCATAAGTTAGATTTATAGCTATATTTTGAATTGAAGAATGATCATAGCACAGAGTACAAATTATCAGAAGTCACCAGTAAGCTATTTGATAACCTTGTATATTTAAAATGCAAGCATCTTTAACCAAATTTTCATAAGATGATTTTTCAGTTTAGTATACTTGCATTTGCTGAAGCTATAATTATTTGGAAGTCAACAAATGTACTGTCCATAATTCATTAAGATATTTTGGACGCTGTTGATAACAGGAGTCATTTACCATTTTTATAGTGTGAAATTTTTATATTAAACTTCCTATTTTTTATTATTATATGTATCACATATCTTTGATTAATAACTAAGTGATTTTAAGAGCTGAATGCATTTGATGGTTAAGCCATTAAAAAAATAGTAGTCTCCCCTTGTGTATGGATGCAAATATCACATTTTGGAAGTGAAATGAATTATTCATGGATTTCACAATTTACAGACAATCAAGTTAATTGAAGAAAATATTTTAATAATTTTCCAATCAACTATGATTTATTTAGACTTAACATTGAAAACATTTATCAAAGATTTATCTAATTTGGATTAATTGAAGTGAAAACAAACAAGCATTTGATTTATGTTTCTAATTCAGTCCAGATCAAATTATCTCCCCTGAATAGAAATAAATTTGTCTAGTATGAGTTGTCTCCCTTGGTAGACACCAACTTATTTTGGTGTGTTTTTGCATCCATCAATTTATTTTATATATACATGATTATTAGGCTTATGCATCCAAACGAATTGAGAAAGCTAGTTTATATGATTTTCACATATAGTTATCTGTTTAATTTTAGAATATTCAGTCTCAAAGATGATTATGAATTTATTTAATAAGTAATTAAATGTAATACAGTTGATCATATATAGATCTACAGTAAGTATATTAATTTAGCTACTGAATAGGGCACTGAACTGAATTTAGCCATAATAAAAAGTTGCAGTTTGCTCTGATTATTTATGAAGAATTTCTTGTCTTCTTTTTAAGGAGAAAATCCCCGGCCAAGCGAGAACGACACTAAGACAGCCAGAACTATTATTATAATTATTCCCACACACCCACACTGGCCTGCAAATCGACATTCCTCAAGGCCACTGCAGAGGCAGGTTTTCGCTGGTTTGACCATTAAAGGGCTAATAATGTTTCAAATACATTGCTTAATTGCATTTAGCAAATGAAGAAGTCTTTAAGGCAGGTGGTCTCTTAACCCTTTCACCCATAAATCCTGGAAAAAGTATATTCTTTATGATATAAAACTTATTTTGTTGAATATTTTGAAATTAATTTGACGCGAAGCGGTTGTGCCTTAGGCAACATTGGCTTTCCGTTAAACTAATTTAAGAAGGGTTAATACAGATGCTCTCTATAGCAGGTTCAACTGAGTATATTCGAAACCATCCTTTTAACACGTGTACATCTTGCTGAATGGCCAAGTTCGCGATGCTGCAGTTTATTTTAAAAATAATTTGACTTAGGCAGCAACAACTTTCAATGAATCAAATACATTTCAAAATATTTTAACAGTATAGGTATCAGAGAACACAATACATATCTTAAATATTTAGGCAGCAGTTGCATGGAAAAGGTTCACCTGTTAATTTAGTTTTTATCTATTATGGTAATAAAAGCTGTCATATGTCAATGGATGGTGGAAATAAAACTCCAATTGCGCATTAATTAACCATTTAACCATTGAATTTAAGAAAATTTCAATTTTCTCATAGAAAATGTCTATTTGCAGACCAAGAATATTTTTGAAAATTTACCACTGGAATGACTGGCTCGTTAAAAAGAGTCCGTCATTCCAATGGTAAAAATTTTCAAAAATAGTCTTCATTTGGTTTGCAAATGGACATTTCTCAAGACCACTGCCGAAGCCGTTTTTGGCTGATATGATGGCTTACGGGTTAACCGTTTTCCTAACCTACCAAAACAGGTAAGATATTGTGTCCTCTGATATCGATAGCCAGGTGAGTTAATAATAATAAATTGATAAGAAGCGAATCTTATTAACGCATTTAACTGGAAATAATGCGCTAAGCTGTTGCTTAACAGCTGTTGTGTAAGCTATTGCTGTCAATTGTATAACAGCAACAGCACTGTCTATGACAGCAATGGTCTTCAGCAATGGTGTTTACAAACTATACACCAGCCTTTCTAATACTTGCTTTGTAACAATTAATCTCTAGACATTGGTGTGACAAGGGTTGAATAGTCATGCTGAAAACTGTTGCTGCACTTGACAGTAACAGACATCATCAGCAAAACCATTTTCAAAACGTCCGTCACCATGCTACATGCTATCCAACAAAACTTGTGAATAACGCAATACTCAACTAAATTCATTGCTAGAATTAATTGACTTTAACCATTTAACCCTCAAATTTATTCAAGACAATTTAAATTTTCTCAAAGAAAATGTCCACTTGCAGACCAAGAGAAGAATATTTTTGAAAATTTATCACTGGAATCACTGAGCCAGTCATTCCAGTGGTAAATTTTAAAAAATCGTCTTCTTTTAGTCGGCAAATGGACATTTCTCACGACCACTGCAAAAGCCGTTTTGGTGAATTAATTAAATAAATCTTTTAGAATCAGTATGTGAATATGGTACACTTCATCAGCTTACTACCTCACAGGGTATTAATTTCATTTCAATCCTGAGAATTAGAGTTGTGGTTTTAAATTACAAGATTAAATGTTTTCCTATGCTGGCTAAATATCTAAGATATGTATTGTGTATGCTGACATATATGACTTTCAGTCAAATTATTATTTGAACTAGTGAACAACTGCTGCTAAGTGAGTTTGGTCACTCTGTCAAATGATTACAAGGGTTTTAGAATGCAGTTAAACATGCTATAAAGACCACCTGTACTAAATGCCAATTTTACTACATGCCACCAAGCTGTTTATCTGATAGATTCAGAAATGGCATGGTTGAAATCAGCATACTCATAACCCTGTACTAAACAAATTTTTGCTTCAAAATCCATCAAATAAAAAAATTCAATATGGCCGGCACACATGCTGTATTTTGATTGGCCCACTGCGGCCTTTTTTTTTTAATGGATCAACTTCCCTTGAATAAACTGTAATGGCCCTTAATCCCTAATTAGATCCGCCAAATTTCGATCCCTTCAGCGGTTCTGGAGAAGCTGTTTTGGCTAAAACTAGGTCAACCAAAATGGCCGCCAAACCATTTGACCAATCAAGTTCCCTTGAACAAACTTGGTTCAGCTCTTGCCCTAGATCATATTTCATGGGGTTTGTTTCAATCCACCAAGCGGTTTCGTAGAAGATTTTTAGACGTTTCAAAAAATCGGCCAAAAATCAAGATGGCCACCGGCCAAATTGGCCGATCGGCTTCGTTTGAACAAATTTGAATCTCTACAACCTAAGGATGCTTCCTGCCAAATATAATTGAAATCGTCCCTTCCCATTGCTTTAGTATGGGAGCTTTTGGCGGGAAAATGATCCAAGATGGCCACCAAACCATTTATCCGACAGCTTTGAAAATTGCAAATTTGTGATCAGAATACCAAAAAAACCTATATAAAACCAATTTCAGCTCCAAAATCCATCAAATAAAAAAATCCAATATGGCCGCCAAACATGTTGTATTTTGATTGGCTGACTGCACCATGTTTTTTGACGGATGCACCCATTCAATTTTGGTGCAGAACAACGACTCGTCCATTAAAGGACTGCCATTTTCGTCCTCCTCACCCTTGGATCCATGCTGAGAGCTCCGGACCAAACTTCCAATTCGAAGCGCATGCGCGGCTCGGCTACTCGCGGCTCCAGTGTCTAACAAATCGCCAGACACGGAATCACCGCAATCCATCGGCTCCAGCACAGGAGCCTGGACTACGTCTGCTAATACTGCAGGGCATGACTCCAAGAGGAGCCGGCATACCCGCATCCGCGATGCTTTTGGGAACCATCGAAGACAGCTCGGACAGCACTCCTGATAGAGCGAAACCCGGGTGTAAGATGCCCGACGGAACGTCAACATCCCCACCCAGCTGACAGACCCGTACAAAACCCAGGGCTGACCCGCGGGAAAGACTGAATCCGTCATCTGAGAAAGCTCAGGCATGCCAGAGTCTTTCATCAGAAGATCCTTCTCCTCCGCCGTCGGCTCTTCAGCCGGCATGAGAGGAGCAGGTGCTTGTCCCTCCACAGAACTGCCCACCCCTCCCCCCCCCCCACCCCGAAGGGTTGCCTGCACCAGACTGCATCGATGGGACCAAAGACCGGAACGACTCTAAAATTGCCTTAAATTGGGCCGCCCAAATACCCAAGACTGAGTCCATTCGCTCATTCAGACACTCCTCCAATCCTTGGAGGGATGCCTGATCCACCTTGGCCGCCTTGTCCTTCGTGATCCTCTCAGCGTGTGCACATCGATCACGATCAAACTTAGCCAATAACTCCGATGACCACTTAACACATACGTCGCAAGAACTCCCAACTTTACACTTAGCACAGGCGACACAGTGATGACCTGTAAACTTCCGCTTCATGAAGTGGTTGCGGCGCGAACAAAGCGTGTCTGGCTGGGCCTTGCCCTGCCCCTTCACTTTTTGCAAACACAGAATAAGAATTAAAACGCTGCACATGGTATATGAAGACGAGCACACGCACAATAACTTGATTGAAATCATTAAATTACTTTAAAATATTAACTTTCTCTTAGATCAATGTTAATCAAGTTATAGGCATGAAATTATTTGAAAATTTTTAGTGAAAATTTTATAAACACAACTTTGAGATTAAGTAACGTTAAAATAACCAAGAAATTAAGACTGATCGCGACAAAGACCCTCAACAATGAAGCGAGAGCTAATGATCAGCTTAAAACTGAGTGCATAGATACGCCAAAACCAAACTCTAACCATGGGCAGTGCCATCTTGGCCATGGGCGAATACATCTTGGAACGAACCGAGTCGCAAGGGAAATTAACCGAGTGCCCAGATAAAATTAAAAAGTTAATGGGTAATGGTGCGACTCCAACAATGGCTACCATTTTAAAACAATGTGCCAATTTAAGGATATTTCAAACAGTCATTATGGCACGAATGTATAAATTCTAGATTGATATAACCTACACCTGCAATGATTTCCCTTTTCCTTCCATGAAGCCAGCAATTCAGACTTCTTCAAAGCACACGAAACGCAAAAGTTTAAGCTAAATTGATGACTACAAAAATGCAACTAAGGTCGAGCAAAATAGACGAATCTGACTGTAGTTGGAATTAACTCGGTAATTGGAGGCTATGGTACTAATTCCTGGACACAGTATGGGCAGGACCATGGAGATTGCAGAGTTTTAATTGTTTATTTTGAGCTAGACTAGATAATAGACATTATCATAATAGTACATCTGGTAAGTATTATTCGAAGCAGAATATCCCTTCAATAGAACTTAGTTATGGTCTAGAAATGCATTTTTTACAGGTGGGCCATCAGTGTCACCATAACATTTGACCTTTTGTTATTGGCGTTCAAGTGCAACCTTTAGTGCTAAGATGGGCTAAGAAGAATGTTGAATTTTTTTTCAAGATCTCCAAAAGCCGGTCTACAGGACATCGACTATTAATGTCATAATTTAAGTTCCTTTCAAAATCCACCCGAGTGGCAAACTCCAAGACAAACGTGGTGAAGATATATTCAGTAAAACTTGAGCTACAATCCAGAACAGGAATTTACGTACTGTAATTAACTAGCATTCTGGAGAATTTAACTCAACTGCCATATTACATTTGTAAATTGCCTTGAATTTTTACCTTTTGACCCCAAAATCGAGATTTTTTTGGAGTGCAAAGGGTAATCTCATACATAAGTTGGTGAAATTTCATCTACACAGAGAAAATTGTAGACCTTTAGTTATCAAACCATCAATATACATGTAAGCTGAGATAAGTGAGAGCTAAAACAAGACATCATCGTTACACTCATGGGTTATTGGCGAAACTTGATATGCTGAGCTAGATGCAAAAGTTAACAGAAAAAAGTAGAATTATATACCAAGGTCACCGTGACCTTGAACTTTGACTTCAATATCATTATCCTGCATCCCTTTGATATAAGGAAGCATGTGTACAAGTTTAGTCCAAATATGGAGAACCCATGCCAAGATACAAGACGATATGTTGAGCCAAACGCAAAAGTTAACCAGTAAAAGTAGTTTTATACCAAAGCCACAGTGACATTGTACTTTGATCTCAATATCATTGTGCTCCATCCCATTGACATCAGCAAGTAGTTTTATACGAAGATCACAGTGTCCTTGCCTTTTGACCTCAATATCATTGGACTCCATCCACTTGATTTAACGAAGCGCAGCCCTACCTGAGATATAGGACGATATGTTAAGCTAAACTAAAAACTTAACTGTAAAAGTAGTTTTTTATCAAGGTCACAGTGACAAGCTTCATCTTTGAGCTCACTATCATTGTACTCCATCCACTTGATTTAAGGAAGCATGTGTCCAAGCTTAGCCCCATTCGGGTGAACCAATCTCGAGATATAAACTTAAACGAGACTGGACGCTGACAGAGTAATTTTAATTTTCGGTAAAATTAAATTCTATATTGAAGAGTATTTAGTTTAATTTAGGCCGTTAGTAGCAGTTCAACAGCTGAATACTTACTCAGGCTGAAAAGCTGGGTCTTTATCAGAATCCAAATCAATGTCACCTGAAAACGAACAACATTTATATGCCTTGTTAGAAGAAATTTAAATATGAAACATTTCAATTTGTGTTCACAGCTGTACTATACATATACATGCAAATGTGAGGCATACATGTACAAATGCATATATGCAAGTTTGTAAAAGAGCCAATCTTATTATATTTTTCTCCATCTATGGGAATGAAACAAACTCTCTTTTTTTTTTGTTTTATGAGGCTGATATACATGTACTTATATTGCATTGATAAGTCTATTACCTTTAGGTCGTTTGTAGCAATGCAAATCTGACTAAAAGAAATAAGTCATATCTTTAAACAAGAATTCAGCGGAAGTAAATGTCTCACCCGTCTCCTGTTTGTCACAGTTACCTTGACCTTTGACTTTCTGCCCTCAATGTTATCATGCTGCTTCCTAACATTATAGGTAACCAGGTATCCAAGTTTAGTTGCAATAGCCTTAACCAATCCTGAAATATAAGCTGAAAGGTTTTGCTAACCGCAAAAACTTAATGTTGAAAAAGCAGAGTTCCGTATCAAGGTCACAGTGACCTTGACTTTTCACCTTGTGACCCCAACATCACCATGCTGCTTTCTAACATTATAGGTAACCATGTATCCAAGTTCAGTTACAATAGGCTAACCAATCCTGAAATATAAGCTGAAAAGTGTTGCTAAATGCAAAAACTTAATGTTGAAAAAGCAGTTCTGTATCAAGGAATTCTTGTGACAATAACCTTTGACCTTGTGACCCCAACATCATCATGCAGCTTCCTAACATTATAGGTAACCATGTATCCAAGTTCAGTTGCAATAGGCTTAACCAATCCTGAAATATAGGCTGAAAGGTTTTGCTAAACGCAAAAACTTAATGTTGAAAAAGCAGAGTTCTGTATCAAGGTCACAGTGACCTTCACCTTTGACGCTAATATCGTCAAGCTGCTTCCTATCACTATAGGTACATGCAACCATGTATCCAAGTTTAGTTGCAATAGGCTTAGTCAATACTGAAATATAAGCTGAAAGGTTTTGCTTTAACAAAAAAACTTAATGCTAAAAAAGCAGAGTTCTGTATCAAGGTCACAGTGACCGTGACATTTGACCATGTGACCCCAAAATCATCATGCTGTTTCCTAAGATTATAGGCAAGCATGTACCCAAATTTAGTCGCAATAGGCTTAGTCAATCATGAAATATAAGCTGAGAAGTTTTGCTAAATGCAAAAAAATGGTGAAATAACAGAGTTCTGTATCAAGGTCACAGTGACCTTGGCCTTTGACCTTGTGACCCCACCATCATCATGCTGCTTCCTATCATTATAGGTAACCATGTATACCAGTTTAGTTGCAATAGGCTTAACCAATCCTGAAATATAAGCTGAGAAGTTTTGCTAAGCGCAAAAACTTACACATGTAATGTTGACGCGGTCGCCGTCGGAAAAGTGATACCTACATGTACAATGTATGTCTCAATTTTTCTGCTTCGCAGGTGAGACAAAAATTACAAACCTGACTATCAATTTTAACGACGTCACAACTCATTTTATAAATGGGTAGCATTTAGCTACATGTACATGTATAAACAAGTCTATATTTTAGTTATACGTGTATGTCCAAGAATAGGCATATTTTATGAGGGTTTTAATCACTACTAAGAAGTGCTTATTTTTAAATTAATTCAGGACATCACTGCAAATCACGGAGGAAATCTGATTCCACATTTCATAAAAAAACCCAGATATACATGTACTTACTAAGTAAGTCATTCAGCTCTGTATCCTCATCCAATGAAAGTGATGACCTCTGCTCAGGACCTTGAACGTCATCGTTAAGGCTAGACAATGGCATGGTTATCGGCAGGTGTTGCTGGAGGTAGTTAGGCGGTGCTGAGTCAATGTTCCCTTGTGACATGCTTATTCCAGCTGTATTATAAAAAATAATGACAATCGCTGCTTGCTAATTCATGTATGGCAACATTTCACTGTTATTAATTACTAATATGGCCATGGAGGCAGATGTGAGTAGTGTGATCGGTCCTATCTGTTTGTCTGTCTGTCTGGATCATATCTCCAGACTCTAACTAGCTAGAATCACCCAACTTGGCATATGTCTTCATATTGGATATGGGTAGTTCTGGTTTGAAAATGAGGTTAAGAGTTTAAATATCTAGGTCACAGATCAAAGAGTACATACTCAAAATGGGGTTTTGGCCATAACGCTAGAATGTTACATAGTTTGATTAACCAACTTGGCACATATTTCCAACTATCAATGCCTACGATGTATTTGACCGTGAGGTCAAAAAGTCAACTATCTATGTCACGGGTCAAATATATATATATGCCAAGGTTGCAGGACAGCGTAGGTTAGCATCTCCCTCAAGTGTATCTATTTAGCATTATGATGGTCAACTTTCATAACTGGGTCAGCACAACCGTGACAACTGGCCTTTTGAACTCAGTCTTAAGAAGGATCTCAAGAAAGTCAAAAGAAAAACCCAGCCAAGGCCAGTGAAAATTTTTAGCCAGACCAATTTAATCTGTATTCTACAGAAATCCCCCGCCCAAATATAAGATCGGAGGAGCATGTGATATACATGTACATGCGATAAGTTGTGACTTACATGTGTTTGTACATGTAGGCAGCTGTGTAAATTTGTAATATTTGACAGACTGATAGAACGACCAACAGAGAAATGGGCAAACCTTGCCCGTCTTATATACATTAGTTAGTTGTGATTCGCAACTAAAAACGCACAAAAAACTTTCTCATAGAATGTCTATTTGCATACCAGAAGACTATTTCTGAAAATCTTTGTCTGGAATAGCTGGCTTGGTCATCGAGCAAGTTATTCCAGTGGTACACTTAACTTTTCAAAATACATACATGTAGATTTCTCTTGGCTTGCAAATGGAAATTTCTCAAGACCACCGCAGAAGCCATAATTAGTTTTGGAGAATAGAGCTATGGAAACCCACAGAGCTCTGAGAGACAACAGATTGGCTGCCAAAACAAATATGTAGATAATGCACTAAAATTCTGGCATTGCTGGACTAAATCTCTTATTTCCACATTTCATCCCCAAAATTTTATTCATACATCGACTTACAAGTTAAGTCATTCAGCTCTGTATCAACATCCAATGAAAGTGATGACCTCTGCTCAGGACCGTGAACGTCATCGCTAAGGCTAGACAATGGCATGGTTATCGGCAGGTGTTGCTGGAGGTACACATAGTTAGGCAGCGCTGAGCCAATATTCACTTGTGACATGCTTATTCCACCTGTATTATAAAAAAGAATGACAATGTCTGATAAGTAATCTATGGCATCCTTTCATTTTTATTTAAAGCATTATGATGGTCATGTTTCATCACTGGGTAACCACAACCTTGACAACTGACATTTTGAGCCCAGTACGTTGAAACACAGTCAAGGCTGGCGAAAATAGTTTTCATACAAATCCTTTAGCTGATCATTTACATTTTAGGTACATGTATGTATGAAAATTTAGTTGGTATATACATGTATTGTGCATCTGAAGTTTGATTAATCCAATAACAAGAATGCTGTAGCGTGCAATCAGTGTTCCACATGGCACCTGAATTTTAGGTGTCCCTGGGACACCATACTCTGAAATTTGGGGGTCCTAAGCCAAAATCTGGGGGTCCTAAGCTGAAATTGGGGTGTGTGTGAAATTTCGATGAAGTTAACTATAAGTAATACCCGTCAAATCAGCCGAGAACGACACTTGCCAAATATGATTTGATTTGCTAGCAGTGAATTTTACCTGACGTAAGCTCTGCGAGTTCACGGTAAGATTGAATAATTTGAAAATCTAAATTTCTTCTTTGTAACAAATAATCCTTTTATAAATTCGAGTTTGTACTATGTTTAATTATGATTCCAAGCCATGACATGATACCAAAAAAATCAAGAAGCACGCTATGAAAACAACCACGCTTTACAATGAACTCCCAATCCAAACATGCCATTATTTCCCTTAGATTTTGACAAACATAAAATGATCCATCACGGCATAAGATGTTAGAAATAAATTGCTTGAACGCCAGAGAATTGAAAACGATTTAAGTTCGCTTCTTATGCTGGCAAACATAAAAGTTTTACAGTTGTAAAATAAACCTTGTAGCCTCTCAAATATGAGCAGGCATAATGTGATTGGTTGTTAATAAATTTTTCCGCCTGGATATTTACTACTATTGATTTTATGAATGAAATTCCTGTAAATCATAGTATTTTTTATCACGTGACTTTTTTGGTCGATGGAGTTAAAATCACATCGTTTTGTTTTATGGACCGTGTTCATGTATCTGCCAGACTACTGAGTGTTGATTTAAGTAGATTTAAGAAATTAGATTCCCGCGAATCATTGCATTTAAGTTGTCAATTTATCATAATCTCTTTATTATTTAGATTGGAATGACAGTTTATTGTATTACTGAATACCGGGTACTCGAATACAAACATGTGACTTACTAGATTACTAGGTGGTTATGCAAACTCTATGAGGTGCCTAAACTCACTCTAATATCCAGGTTCCGATTTTCATGCATTATATTTTACTACGCTTTCGAAAATAGTGACCTAACAAGTGTTGAAAATCAGCATTTTAGCAGTCAGGTTGTTAATTTGACGACATCACATGAACCAGACTTTAATTATTTTAACTATTATTTTGAGATGGGTAGCCTCGAAGTGGACAGTCAGTCGTATGCCGTTCTAATTTCATGGCAATTTACGTCAGTTGTCAAACCGCAAAATACATGTACTGTAGCTAATGAAAACAAGATATTTTCATATTTCAAATTATTTTCGATCTTTCTAGCCAGTTTAATTAGTGATACCGTCGGTTTTCTTTTAGGCCAAACCGCCCAACCCTACAGTGTAGTGTTACCAATTTTTGTGCCAAATTTTCTGTGCGTCCCCTGGGACACAGGGGATCCATCTTTATGCGTCCCAGGGCAGATTTTATGCGTCTATATGTGCAAAAGGATGCAAATGAGGAACCATGCGTGCAATGTCTCGTCCGTAAAGGAATGGATAGTGTTGATTGCTATTACACATATTAACCCTTACCACTCTTTATGACGTCAACATTTTATCATTTACTGTGACAGTAGCAAGGAAACTGGGGTACATTTTTAAACAGTTTTGGTGAACGATGTCACTGTCGTAGACAGCAACATCCTCCACAAAATTTGTTTAAAAATGACCATCAGTTCTTCTTTTAATTTAATTTACACATTTAAATGTTGACATCAGAGTGGTAAAAGTTAAGTGACGCACAAATACATGTATTCTAAGTCAAAACCAGGCCTCTCCATAAGAGGAAAGTGATTGCTCTCCTCTGACCTCCACTCGCCCAAAGTTGATTTTAAGCGAGTATCTCATTGCTCGCCTACATGGCTCAGTTACAGTGACATAATATAGGCACGTACTGACACTTCTCCCCTCACTCACTCCAGTTTTACAAACTTTTTATTTTTTTACACGTTTTCTGGCCTCTCCATAACAATTTTGAAGGGGAGCAATCATTTACCCTCTTGAATTTAAATTTAAAGTGAGTGATGATGACGACTGCATCCCTGCAGGACATAAAATGTTGTTGATTCGGTGAGCCAATGCTGAACAAGAATGGTCTATAAAATACTGTAACCAAAAATAGTTGAAAAGGTCCAAAACCTGGAAAGCAGTAGTAGATTTAGTCCCATTACCTGTACATCAGTAATGATGCAGATTGCATCCCTGTAATATATAGAAGACATATGTAAAGTTTCATTGAACTTGGAATATCCATTGTTGAGCTTAATGAACAAACCGATTTAAAGACCTTAACAAAAAACATGAAAAAAGGTCCAAAACCATGAAAAGATGTAAAAATTACATCTCATACAAATGTACATGTAGTCTTTATCCATCACAACCCGCTCCTAAGAGCGTCCAAGCTAAAATTTTTGATCAGGCACTGAGATTACCGACAAAAGGCATGCCTATTGATGAAATTCCACTAATGTACATGTACGTAGATGTAAATATAAATTATGTCTACATATACCATACATTGTACATGTACAGTGAGTGGCATGACAATGTACGGCAAAGGAATGTATTGTATGGTAGGGCAGAACATGCTTTGTGATGGGCAAGATATGATAGGATTAGAGTAACTAGAGGATACATGTACATGTTAGAGACAGTGGCTAAAATGTTTGAAAATCCGAAGTCCTCCATGGCAATGATCTCACATTTAATGAGGTCATCCAAACTGAACTGAGGTCATCCTTTCTAAATAAACAATGCAAATCTCCAGGATTTAAAGGTCTTAAAACGAGTGGAGTGGGCATTTTGACCCCTGGTTAGAGATTCACCACTTACCATCTAATAAAGGTTCGACACTGCCTTCAGAGGTAAACTGTTCAGAATATGCAGGACAGTCAGTCAGCAGACTATAAATCTCGTTGAAAGTGTTGGTAGTTATCAACGCTTCCTGTGATGCTGGCTGAAACTCTGTGACACATGATGATGAAGACGAGTTGCTAATTTCTTCTGCCATTTGTTGTGAAGGTTTCAGTGCATCTTCCGGTGATACAGTGACAATAGAAACCACATTTTTACCATCAGATATTCTGGAACCAGGTGATATAATTCCATTTACACCACACATATATGCATCAGCAATCGTTGTCAGCAAAGAATTATCACTGGTATTCACTGAAGTCGACGGGAATGTTGAAGACATTGGTAAATGTACTGAATGTTTAGCATTATCTTCAGTGTTAAGTTTGACATAGGCTGAAGCTCTGCATACATTTGTGGTATTCAATGCACACTCTGTGCTACTACTATTACATGGAAGACTGGCTAAGTGTGAGTCACTTGCTGTTAATGCCATGACATTGCTGAATTCAAGATTAACTTTTTTGCTTTGTTTAAATGACACATCAGACACTAAGGAGATTCCATTTGCATTACTCATATTATTTTCAATTGCTGTACTGTTCCCTGTACATGCACTAGTATTTGTTTTGAAAGTCACATGATCTATAACAGGTTCATACAGAAAGCTAATATCTAAATTAACCATGGGCTGTTTGTCAAGAAATATCACTGCCTGCCTTTGTTTTCGTCCATTATTCCTTGGCTCATCTACTTGAGTTGCAGAACTGAGAGATTTTGAATGTGATCCTTGTGCACATTTTGATGGATTAGTAAATACCATTTTACTTGCACACAGAAATTTCTGGCTGCCGCTACTTTTGACATGACAGTTAGATACTTTCTGTAAACCATTCTCTTTAATCATGTTAATTGTTGTATCTGGGCAAGAAATTGGAGAATGGTGTCCTATTGTCCAACAAGTTGCTGCTTGTTTTGCAATGGGCACTACAGCTAGATGATCAGTCTTATTCATGCTAAGAACAAGCTGGCTGTGAGCGGATGACTTTGAACTACATGTATTAGTGCTGCATGTAGACCTAGTTGAAGCTATATGGCCACATGGCAGTGTAGGTATCGGCAAATTATACATTAAAACTTAATCTGAATAACCTGCCTCTGGCATCACGAATTCCAGGTTACCATCAGAATTAGCATCCAAAGCATTGTTAAATAGTATGTCACATTGCACATTTCTTGCTAAGTTCTGTCGTGTCTGAAGATTAGAATGTTTGTTATTGTCGCTTGGCTGACTAAGAACTAGAGGTAACAATGGATTAACATAAACGTCCTTATCATGCAATGAGATTGTTGGATCAGGAGCTTCGAATGATGGCTGAGCTGTTAGTGATTGAACAACAGGTTGTCTACAAGGTAGTTCGTGATGAAATGAGTCTGAGCAAATCATCTCTCTACAATTCGGTTTATTTTTCTTATTTACTAGATGTACTTGATAAGACTTTGCATTAACAGAATTACTAGACAAGTCACTTAAAGAATCAGTCTTTTCAAACGAGTTAATAAATGTGTACGTATTATCACAGTTATCAGAGGACTTATCTGTGTTAATGGCACCACTTTTGACTAACAATCTGGCCGGAACAACATCTGGGGACATTGACATTATACGTGTATCATGGTTTTCTACAATGTCCATATTATCACAAACACTCTCACATTTCTTACTCATAAACATAGTGGTGATCTTGTTCGATATCTTATTAATCTTACTATTCCTGCTAGTACGGGTATTCTGTGACTTGGTTATATTTTTGCTAGTATTGTCATGTATCTTTCCATTAATTTTCCTGTCACTACTGGCTGTTTCAATCACTTGCAAAATGTCATCAATGGCTTTATCACCGAAATACACAGGCTCATATTGTGGCCGCAGCTCAGCTGCAGGTTGTTCCCTCATTTGCTTGCTTCTTCGCTGTCTACGGTTTCTGACCTTCGACTGGTTAACAGATGTACATGTATTATGTGAATCATTCACATGGCTGGAGTGTGGCATCTCTTTGATTGGCTGCATGTAGGTCTCGAATCCGAGTGCATTCTTTAGTGCTAGTTGAAAGGTCTCTATTCTCGTTGTTCATGCACTTTTTACGTGGTCCATCGAGATGATGAATGCTGTCGCTATCATCTGCTGAACAAAAAAAGACAAATGGCGAATAGTGATTACATGTAACAACATGTATATCTAGCAATTATAAATAGTGAATATGGCTTCTTTTGCAGAGGTAGAAAAAACGTTTTCTACATACACATGGTACATCTAACATTGGGATTTTAACGGCACAGCAAACAAGAGGCCCAAGGGGCCTCTATCGCTCACCTGGACATATTGGCCACTGACACAACCGAACTTGCAATGGAGAGGTTTAGCAAATCAAGTTCCCTCGAACAAACTTGGTCCAGCTATTGTTCTAGGTCATATTTCATGAGGTTTGCATCGATTTCCCAGGTCGTTAAGGACAAGATTTTTAAAGCCATTTCTAAACGTCGACCACAATTCAAGATAGTCATGGGCCAAATTGGCAGATGATATTCACTTGAACAAATTTGTATCCCTATGGAATCCTAAGGATGCCTCCAGTCAAATGCACATGAGATCAACCCAGTGGTTCTTGAGAAAAATACATTTTAAATGTTCCATTGCCTTAGTACAAGATTTTGGAAAACAATAAAAAAGATGGACGCCAAACCGTTTGTTAGACATTTTTGAAAATGGCAAATTTGAGATCTGAATACCCAAAAACATATAGAAAACCAATTTCGGCCTCAAAATTCATCAAATAATTAAACACAATATGGCCGCCAAACACGCTACATTTTGATTGACTCACTGCAGCCATGGTTTTTTTACTGATTGACTTCGCTTGAACAAAGCTTAATTGCCCTTAGTCCCTAATCATATCTCCCAAATTTCAGCCTTATCCCTTTGGTGGTTCTGGAGAAGTAGTTTTCAGAAAACTAGGTCATCCAAGATGGCCGCCGAAATATTTGGCCACTCAAGCTCTCTTGAATAAACTTGGTTCAACTCTTGCCCTAGATGATATTTCATGAGTTTTGAATTGGTCCACCAAAAATCCAAGATGGCCGCCAGCCAAATTGGCCAATCGGCTTCGTTTGAACGAACTTGGATCCCTATGCCCTAAGGATGCTTCATGCAAAACATAATTGAAATCGACCATGGTTCTTGCGTCGATTAAAGAAAAAGTTGACGGATGGTCGCCATGACATAAGCTCACTTAGGTGACATAAAAATGTGCACGTAACGGGGGTTTATTAGCTGGCCGAATATTTTCATAAATACGCGTAGTAATGGAGGCACCAGTGTCTACAGTCGCACTGGTGGCAATCCCGCCAAAAAGACAGTCCCATTTATAGATCGTCTGGCGAAGAGGATGAGGAAGAGTTTCTAGTATTCCACTAGGTAGTTTCTCCTCTTCTTTATCTGACGGATCTTCTATACGAACAGCTTGTTTGGCAATGGTGTCCATTAATGTTAAGGGCAGCTTTGTTATGAATGGCCCAGCTTGTCGGCGTTGTTGACTATTCTGTTTTGACGTAGCCAGCGCCGTAGTGTTATGGTGACTGGAGACATCGGTGGTGACGTTTCCAGGGTGTTTGTGGCAGTAGCCATTGCTAGACGATGGTCAGTGGCGGGCGGGCCGTAAAACTGGTGAGCCCATTTAGCTCGTTGCGACATACTGTGCCGTTTAGAGGCGCAGCAGAAGCATTGCCTGGGGACAGGTTTATATCTATGGTTGTGCCCTATCTTGCTGATCCATTCAGACGCGGACGGTTGATACTCTGATACAGCATTACTGTCACTACTGGATGGTGTTGGTGCATGGGTGGAGATTGGCAGACCACTAATGGATGCTGTAAATTCATCGCCACATTAGCTAGTCTCTGCGTATATATAAATTTAGGTGTGGATTCGTTAGTGCTGACGATAGCAGTTTTGCGGAGGATGGATAGTCGTTTGCTGCCAGCTTGATGGTGGTCAGCCAATACTTGTGCGGGGGAGGGTGTCAGCGTCATAGGTATATTATTTGCCACGGATGCCGAAGTCTGAGGAGCCATTAACATGGTGTGAGGGCTGGCGTTGTTTACTATGTTAACTGTATGAGTGTGTGTGTGCTACATGTATTTATGTCTGAGTATGTGTCAGCAATTACAGAATCGTTTCTGCTCCGAGGGCACTGTGTTGACTGAGAGCTCAGTACCTGTTGAAGTTTGACAATTCTTTTGCCGGTATGGCGGGTTGGCCGGTAATGGCAGGTTGTGAGAGCGGCCGTAGAGGACATTACTCTCGCCAATGTCCGGACTTGCCTCACTCAAAACACGTAAGGGGAGTACATCTGTGTGTTCCCCAGTGCAGTAATAGTGGCAGTGAGGGTTGTTATCAGATAGTTTGGCAGCAAGGTACTCCCCCATCTACTAGTTACTCCATCCATTTGTTCAAGAAATTATCTCGAACTAGCAACGATAGTTTTCCCAGTCGCCTTTGCCACTAAACTCAGGGGGAAGGATGACTCGGGTGTTGCCGTGTGAAAGCTTGGCGGTTCTGGCACACACTGTTTGTATGCTAGTACATTTGTATGTATGTAGGTGGATGGTGTTGTGTGGGTGCTGCGTTATGATGATGTTTCGGGACAGCTAAGTCAATTGCTTCATCAGAGAGCGTATGTGCGTAGATTGGGGTGGGTCTGCGTATTGGGAGTTCGCTGTGACGTAGTTGATTGTTTACAGGCCATATTCATTTATCTAGACGCTGAGTGGGCTGTTCTCTGAAAGGTGGCGGGCCACTCAGGGTGTGTGCTAGCACTATTACATGGGTGTCGTGCATGTCGGGATCCCTTTGCCAGTTCTGCCAAGTTCTTGTCGCTCATCGTGACTGTCTTGGCAGAGGTGAAGAGGTGCGTGGTGTAGGTAAAACTGTTCGTAGGTCAAACATTTCCGTTGAGGGCAGCTGCCATCTTGCATCCAAAGACGAAAGCCGTGGTCGATGTACGGGGTGTGAAGGATTCTGTCCTTGGAGTGAACAGTACTCAAAATCTGGGGTCGGCGTGTTGCCTCCCTCAGAAAGTGTCAAGTTTGACAAATTAGCACATGAAGCGTCCATAAAGGCAGCTTCGCTGATGGGGCTGTAATTTCGCCAATTATTTTGAAATGGCTGTATAGGGCCAGGCCTATTTTCTTGATGAATTTCTTCATAAGGTAAATAGGCGAAATTGTCTGAATAGATTGGTGGGCGCAAATTAACCAGTGGCAATGATGTATGGTCATCATTGCTAGGGTTAAGCTGTGTTTCCATGGACGTGGTGGTTCTAGTGAATTGGTCGGCCCCACATCAGGCGCCAGCTGGGTCAATTCCATATAAGAAAGACCAGTGCCAATCAACTCATCGTCTCAGATTTTCTTCAAACTTTGTCAGAGTCAGCATATGGATGATTTCGGTGGGGATTCTAAATATTATAGTGATACAGTATGTAAAATATTTTTCGAAAACCGGCCTCTCAAAGACCCCTTTGTCTAAAACTGATGAAAATTTGGAGCGAAAATCCAATGTTTGAAGCATCGTGTCTCATTGAATACAGTGCTCACAATACTAGATCTTTCTATTCTAGTAGTCTGGTCCCAAGAATTGAGGAAAATAACAATCGTTAGGTGTTGAAATGTTTTTGGGGTGTCTTGGGGGTTGCGAAAAATGACAAAAAATTAGATTTTTCCCATTTTCATCCAAATTTTGTGATACAATACAATGTATATGCAGTTGCTTTAAATAAGTGATTTCTATTCAGTTCACTAGAGCTAATATTACTTTAGTGACACAGATTACAATGCAAAACTTGACATAATTCCAGTTTTCCGGTACAAAAAGTACGCAGCACCCAGAACAAGATGCGCGAAAACATGAAACATTTTCTTCATCATAAAAATCTGAGAAACAACACGGGTGTGACATCACCAGCTCGGATAATACGGAGAACGACATCAGCCGATTTTCGTGTTAAAAACACTGTACAGCCAAAACCCCATTTCATATATCTTCTGATCGCTGTTAAGAAGACATTCAATCTGGCATATTTCGTTGTCACCACACGTCCCAGATTCGGGGTCAGAAATTGGAACATACGACACACACAAAATTTTAGAGACCTAAGTCTCCATATATGCTAGAGAATAACATGAAAGAATACAACCTGAGATTCAGCGGCTCCTTCCATGATAAATCCTTGAAGCGAATAAATAGCTAACAAATTGTCACAGAAAACACATAAGAAACTCTTCAGAAAACTCTAAGAAAATCTAAAGATCTCCAAATGCAAAAAGCATGTATACTCTTGTTCCTATGAAAACAAGAAAGAGCCTCACTGGCAATGGGTACCCTGTTGTTGGGAACCGGGTACCCGGTTCCAGGAGCCAGTAAAGCTTTCTAAATCTAGCTAGATTCCTAGAGCAGCTAGCAAGCTAGCTTGTATTATCAAAAGTAATATAAAGAGTAATATAATGGTAAATATTGATCGAAGGAGAAACAATCATCATTTCCCCTTTAAAAAGGATGGCACTCGCCATTACAGTCTATACAATATAAGATAATATTGGTCAAGACTGACCAATTACGTCTACATTAATTCGACGTAAGGATGGCACTCGCCGTTACAGCGCTATACAGTATAATAAGGAGGTCGCATCAGACAGTAGATTACTAATAACTATTCTGAGCTGGTCAAGAATTGGCGAGCTCAGCGTTTAAATTATCACAGTTTAGTGTTATAATAGAAAAACGAGCTATATTGGCGGATTCGAATATTACCTGGCACTATTAGATGCTTGGTAGATGTATTCCCAAGCTGAGAGTTGTTAGATACAAGGAGTGTACCTTCCTGACAAAGTTTTGATAGGCCAGGTCATTTATTGGCTAGAACGAGAATCACAACGTTGGTCGAACAAAAAGGCACCGGTTGCTCTCTCAAAGATTGTTGTCGAAATTGGAACTTATTCCTGTAGCTTACATGACAAGCTACGTCGAGCGTTTGATGGCCGGACGAAATCTTAATCTCTAACAATCTACGTCAATTGTGTTCGGTGAGACACACTCTTAGTTAGTCGTAGTAAGTCATTGTTGGCGGAATTTTGTACGTTTTTAGAATACATGTAATTTAGATGGCGGCGTAAAGCACACCATTTGAAGAGAAGAATCCTTATGGACAAGATCTGTATCAGAGTTCTTATCTGGCCCAACTACTGAACATCTCAGAATTTCTCCCTTTTATACTTTCCAGAGCCAGTGACATCAGCGAGTTTTATCTCTGGTTATTGACCCACGTTTCCAAGGGTTCATGCTGTGTTACCAGGAGTAACACAGAGTCGATGCGCGTGGATGAGCTTATAGCAGGGAGAGAATACTGTATATGGATTTTTGTATATTATGATATCTCCGGCAATACGGGTCCGATTTTGTTTCTGATGGGCTTTAATTTCATCGGAATCGGCCGCGTATTAATGATTTCAGAAAAATCATCAGCAGTGCTAATCGAAGTAGCCGCTCTATAAAGTGTCCGCAACATTGGTCAGTTTCCACATCTGGCAAGCAGCCGCGCTCATGCGCAGAGCTTGCCTTATGGAACTCCACACATTATTATGTTATTCCGCATGTGCCAGCTCGCTCTGGCTGCATGCGCTAGACTGCGCCCTTGCTTGACCAAGTGTAGCCAAGTGTCGGACGATCCGTGCTCTATAACAAAAATAAATTGGCCAAAATTATGGAAAACAAGAGGTATCAGAAGATACGAATATCTCACATTTTTAAGTTACCGCAGGATCCCGCTGCCGCAGGACCCGCCTGTTGATTACTCTTAAATGCAAATAGTACATTCTGAAAGCAACTATAAACTGCACTACAGGACGAGTTTACGCCGTTACACTTGTACCTACTCAAAGCTACCATCCTATGTATGTGGACTGCGCAGTATCTCCCCGGGTACTAATATTAGCGTCTTCACATTACTCCGGTAATGACCTAAACTCGTCCTCAAAGGGAGGCTATAAACGGAAGCTGATACATCATGTAATTTATTTTTTCTCTATGACATTTTTTCTCAAATTTTGATGAAATAACTAATGTTTATTAAACTATACACAATATTTAGGTGGCCCCAATTAATAATTTCACTCCAGCAATGATGGATATAAGGTATACATTAAGCATAGACGTAGGATGGTTAGAATACGTCGCATGAAAATTTCGTGCTATTTTTGTATCATTTTTTTCAACTTTCCAGAAACAAGTCACGTTACCTCGGTTTATACTTTTGGGAATTTGGACCTACAATTTAATCGAAAATCGTGATTTTCGATTAAATTCGATAGCGATGTTTCAAAGCAAAAATCGCGCAAGCCTACCCAACATCAAAATAATTCCTTGTACTGTAATCTACTCATCATTGGCTTAAAAATGATATGACCTGTGGACAATTTTTATTTTTTACCCCACATTCCCCACCCCCAGGGATGTGGTCATACCAAAATTCCAAGTATCATGCACATCCCTGGCCATATGTGTAATCATCCCCAAAGTTTCAAGTTTCCATCTGAAATGGTCTAGGAGTTGCATTACAATCGATTGGTGCCCACTTTTGACCCCGCCCCCTACACTCAGTTTGACCAAATATCCAAATAATTTCTTGTGCTGTAGTCTACTCATCATTGGCTTGAAAATGATATGCGACATGACAACCTTTGGAAAGATTTAAATTTTTACCCCACATTCCCTACCCCCGCCCCTGGGATCATGCCAAAATTCCAAAAAGTGTCATGCACATCCCATATGTGCAACCATCCCTAAAGTTTCAAGTTTCTATCTGAAATGTTCCAGGAGTTGCATTACAATCGATAATTGCTGGCCAATTTTGACCCTTTGACCCCTGGGGTGAGCCACATGGGGGGGGGGGGGGGTTAGAACAAAATTCCAAAAGTGCCATGCCCACCCTTGCCAATAGGTATAATCATCCCCAAGATTTCAAGTTTCAAATACCAAGTCTCTGCTGGTTAAATTGTCATTTGAAAAAACCTTAACCACAGCATAATACATATAACCTGGATGCAAATCAGCCATAAAATTATCAAAGTTCAAATGCCGAAAAGATAAGCAAAGTTTTTGAAAATCAATTTACTTTTTATGTGAACAAGTCCTAAGCATGGTATAGAACACATCCTTGAAGGTTTTTAAAAAAATCTGATGACCCCTTGTAGGTGCAAATGCCATTTTAAAAACGTTTAACCAAAAAACTATGAGTATAAATTGGATACAAATAAGGCATAAAATAGTCAAAGTTCAAAGATCAAAATGTTTTTTTACAAAATTTGAAAATCCTTTCTTTTTCATATGGACAAGTCCTAAGCATGGTATAGAACACATCTGTGAAGGTTTTTAAAAAAATCTGATGACCCCTTGCGGGTGCAAATGTCATTTTCAAAAAGCGTAACCATAGGAATAACATTAACCTGGACACAAAAATCATTTAATGTTAAAACCTGAAAAAAATAAAGAAAAATTTCAAAAATTGATATAGTTTTGACGTAAACTAGTCCTAAGCATTGCAGAGAACACATCTGTGAAGTTTTTTTTAAATTCGGATGAACCCCTAGGGGTGCAAATGTCATTTAAAAAAAGCTTAACCAGAGCAGACACCAACACCAACATTTTTCCACCCTCTCCCAAAATCTGTTTTTCAACTTCGTGAAAATGCAAGATAAAAACTACAATAAAGGAAATCAAATTAGCAGAAATGACAACAAAAAGAAGCATAATAACTGTAATTTGCATGTCTTGAAAATGGAAGCCTGTATCGTTCACACAGAACACTGGCATTTAAACTTGAAAGGTCATAGTCTACCTAAGTAGAGCCTTAAAGATTTCGCTAGTAATATAAAAAGCAGGGCTTCATTTCTGAGGCGAGCTACAGTTTATCAGTGTATACTTTTCATCGCAGGGGAGCAATTAATCACTCACCTCAAATCTTAAAACTGAAATAAAAATTTGAATATTTTGACTAAACATAATGTTATTGATAGATTTTCACATTTTCATTCTACCAGGGGGGTGATCACTCGCCTAGCATTGATCATGGAGAGCAATTTATAGCCCACCACATATTTCTAGAAACAAAGCACTGAAAAAGCTACATGTACATATAAGGTCTAAAAGTCCAAATTTTGGCTTGAGGAAGCCAAGATGACTGCCAATCAAATCAGTTGTTTTTAAAATCATATGAATTTTAAGCTTTCTTTCTAGTCAAATTTGGTTGAAAACAGTTAAGCTTTAAAGAGAAAGTGATTTGACAATTTCCGATAAATTCTTCTTAAAATCTAATATTTTCAACAAAAAAGTGCTGAATCAAAATTCTAAATGGAAGTTCTATATCACCCTAGAATCCTTCCGGAAAAAGTTCAAAAAACAATTTGGTAATTTCCAGTAAATTTTTCATAAATCTTTTTCACCCAACAATAGACATATACTAAATTCTGAATATTACTTCTGGATCCTATGATGATAAAGTCACTACCCAAATTTGGTTGAAATCTGTAAAGTTCAAGCGTTTTCACGATTTCCAGTAAATTTATCATAAAATCTTAAGTCTTGACCAAAGAAATAGAGCAATCAAAATTCTGAATATAAATATTGGAGACTGATAATAGGGTCCTGATAATCAAATTTGGTTGAAATCAGTCAAGCAGCTGATGAGCAGAAACGTTGACAATTTCAAAATTCTGAATAGAAGTTCTGGAGCTTACCAGCATAGGATCTTTCCAACCGAATTGGGTTGAAATCTGCCTAGCAGTTTATGAGATACATGCACGTTTTAAAGGATTTCTGGAGAATTTTCGAAAAATAGAGAAAATATACCAATCAAAATTCTTGTTTGATAGATTATCATTACAGTCAAGTTTTGTTGAAACCTGGCAATTCATTAACCAGGAGAAACTAGCATTTAGACAATTTCCAGTACATTTTTCATAAATATATAAAATCAAAAAGGATTTTCACAAAAAAAATCAACCAATCAAAATTCTGAATAGATGTCCCAAAGCCTACCACCATACATGTACATGTTTTGCAGGATACGTCTAGTGAAAATTTGTTTAAAATCTTCCAAACGGTCAAGGAGGAGATACATTTTAAAGCAACAGTTGACGTATGACAGACAGATGGTCAGGATGGCATAAGCTCAATAGGCGATTCTCACCAGGTGAGCTAACAAAGCAGTTCAAATGTAGTCAGAAAACATAAAACTCTTAATAACATAAAACATGCACAAGAACTGCCAACACAAAAACTTCTTAGGCCTACCAATACTTTTTTGTAAAAGGAACTCGGTTCAATTTGCAGTATGCCAGGAACATGTACATGTAACCTGAAAAAAGGTCAATGTACCTTTAATTATGAAGACGCATGTATCAACTTGAAGTCCCATCAAACAGCATTTATATAAAATAAAGACTAACAATCCTATACATGTACATTTACATGTAAGTCATCAAGGGTTGTATTCATGAAGACTTTCCAACTTACAGACCAGACAAGGTATTCAAGAAAATTTCAATTTTCTCATAGAAAATGACCATTTGCAGGCCAAGAGAAGACTATTTTTGATTGACTACTGGAATGACGGGCTCGATTATCGAGCCAGTCATTCCAATGGTAAATTAAAAAAAATAGTCTTCGTTTGGTCTGCAAATGGACATTTCTCAAGACCACTGCAGAAGCCCTTTTGGCTGATATTAAAGTGTTAATGATAAAGAGGGAACGAAACATTCATCTAATGTGGGTGAATACCATTCATCTAATGTGGGTGAATACCATTCATCTAATGTGCGTGAATAACATTCATCTAATGTGGGTGAATACCATTCATCTAATGTGGGTGAATACAGATTTCAACATTTTTACTTACGCCATACTTACATGTACTTGATGATGTACATGTACTCATTTTTTCACATTTAACTCTTCATGAATTTGGCCACATGTGAGTTTACCAATGCTGTAAAAATTAAGCCTCTGAGAAGGGTCAGGAACTTTTATATTGTGAAATGACTGCCTAGTCATACACATGTACATCATGTACCTACATGTATGTACATTTCCATGGGCAATAACTACATGTAACTGGTGTTTGAGACCTATTCGCCATTTTCCTAACTGATGCGAATATTAGTTGTCAATAGACATTTTGAATAGTTTATGATGTCAGTCCTTTAAGAACAAGTTTTTTAAATGTGCAACTTTTGTTGCCAATACATACACTGACATACATCTGAGCAGATGGCTGGACAGGTCTCCTAACTAGAGAGTTCAGAGAACAGCTTATTGAAAAGTCAAGTGAGCAAAGAAGGTGATGACTTGCGTTAAGTTGCTTGACCATGTACATGGAGTATAACAGTTATTACATGGTATATATGTTGATTTAAGACATCAAAGTTTTACTAGCAAACCCATCAGTCAAATCCATTTGCACCAACTAGAGGTTGTGCATGATAGCCATAATTTCAAACTTATCAAGTCTTTGTTGACTACTGACTCACCTGTTATTGTTTGCACAAGATCCTATGCTGTCCGACTGATTTTGTGACACACTTTTGTCTGTTGTTGGTACACACAGGGATTCACATGACTGTTTATGTTTTGTTATTTTCACAGATTCAGAGCCTGCATCAATTATATTTAACATTTCTGTCGCTGAAATCTTAACTGCTTTCTGTGAAATACCCTTACTATATTTTCCAACTGCAGGAGGTATTTCAAATCTACTGTTAATTTGCTGTCCGTCTACAGACACAACTGATGAACTTCTTGCTATATGTAACTTACGCTTACCATTTCTATCAGCTATACCACATACACTTAAACAAGAATCAGTGTTCATGTAAGGTACTCCAGAAACAAGGTCGACTGGATGTGAATTTGACCGCAGAGTTCGGTAGACTGAATAAATCTTGTCACGGTTTTGTGTGTCCTGTGAATTCAAATGCGCCTTCTTTGCAGCAGAAGTCTCTGTTGATTTTATTATTACTGGTACAAGATTACTTGGCAATGACTTTCTTGCATGGCCGTACTCTTGGTTATTATTTCCTTGGTTTTCACTATTTGCCTTATTACATGTAGTACTATTTTGTGCAGTGTTTCTCGACTTCCGTTTCCTCCAAATAGTTGTGCGTGACTTTGTTTCTGATCTGGGCAGACCACCACAACTGAAAAATTAATGTCATTCAAAAGTTAGAATCGACCTATTTTTATATGAATAAATTTGTTATATCATTCATGCTTGACAATGTGTTGATACACACTATACAGTAGGGCAACCACGTATAGATACATGTAGCAGACTGTTGCTGAGGTATTTTGAATGAATTATGAATTTGGTGCATACATCTAATGACACACAGCAACAAAAGTTTTGCACTCGGGTCACAATGACCTTTAATCTAGCGATCTCAATGCCATTGCTCTACATGTATATACAATGTACATGCGGTGTACCTTCTACTGAAAAAGGCATTCATCACAGTGCATATATTTCCAAGAATTAAGCAACATTGAAATTTGTATAATGTCGAATACATTTGCTGATTAGGATATATACATGGAGTGAAATTATTACTCAAATTGTTGTTAAAAAATTATCTTCTGAACATACAGTTTAGCAACTACATGTATTTACTGTGTACTATTCAGACTTTATGGATTATTTCTCAAATATTGCTCATTAACCGTTATGGACGGCATGCACAGTGTTTGAAAATGTCATGGTCACGGTATCGGTATACCGCGGGCCTCACTGTACTACCGTTAGACCATCCAGCTCTAGTGGATGCTTCCAATCAAAAAAAGAGGTTAGCCGACCCACCAAAATAAGAGGTGGTCTACCTGAATACGATTTCTCTGGCTTTCAAGCAATTTTTAGTCATTCGACTGATTCCGATTGGAGTCATTTTATGTTGGTCGCTAAAAATTCTCACGTTGAAAATATCCATGGTTTGTCGAGTGTGTTAACCCACATATAATATGTGAGGTGTCAGATTTAGAGTCAGTAAAATTTAAAGAACTTACGATTGTATTTAATTTAAATCTTACTCGTGCCTTAGATGTAGTCTCGACTAAGACTAAGACTTAATAGTCTCGTTTTCAAAAGGGGGACCAGGAGTGACTTGCGATTAAGAATCGACTACTGATAAACTCACTCGTAAAAACGTACATAAAACATATACGTTCTAGGCATGCTTACTTACTAAGTTATTACTGAGCGGTAAGGTATAAGACATGCAAGCCAAGGACCGTTTTCCTTTAATTATCTGGCGTCAATGTGATACATGCAAGTGCTAAAACTTACTTGTCTCTATTTTGAGATAAAGTACCACTACCGGTTGGAGTAGCCTTGACCCGTGCTTGGGATCCTGACTGTGTAACACGTGTTACAGCTTGTTTGCTGGCCATAGCCAAAGCTATACTACAAGATCCAGATGCCAAGGCTCGAACTGAAATAAAGCATGCAAAACTTTTATAATATTATGATTTATAAGGACATTGTCAGCAACATATGAACAAACTCTTAGATGGTCAGGCCAGAATGTCTTGTGGAATCCAATCAATTTATATCATTTTGGAAATTGCATACAACATATATATAACAACTCAAAAGTTACAGTACATGCATAGGTTTCAGCGCTGTGTCAGTTATAAGATTTTGATGCGTTAGGAATAGAAGATTTAACCCACCATTAATTCCATTTAGCATTGTCGGAAAAAGACATTGAAACACGTCTTGAAGACAATTTAAACAAGTTCAAACTATTTAGGTGCGCTTAATGGCCAGTTGCACATGCATCAAATATGCGTTAGAAGATTTTGTAAATATTAATATTGAACTGTGTCTGAGTGTGTGGCCGTACCATAGTGAAAATACGATCACACTTCATCAGGGGAATTCCCAAACGTCCCTGATATAGGGTATTGACATTATAAACCATACTTTCGTACCAGATTTATTTTGTGCAGTTCCCTTGGCCTGGGAGATGATGTTCGGAATCTCGGGCAACTGCACTGGGTTTTCTACCAGCAGATCTAGCAGATCCGTGAACCACGCCCTGCTGGGCCAATACGGCACTATTAGCAGGACCAGACACGGTTCCTCCCTGATCTTCACCAATACCTTCGGCAGAAGGATGGTGGGTGGGTGGGTACGCGTAAGCGTGCATCCCTCTCCAGCTTATCGCCAGAGCGTCTGTATCGACGGCATTTGGATCTGGAATCGGCGAGACATAAGTCATGATTTGAGCATTTTCCCTTGTGGCGAACAAGTCCACGTTGGGTTTGCCCCAATGCTCGAAGATCCTTCGTAGAACTGGAGGGTTGAGGGACCATTCTGTTGGCACAATTCTCTGTCTGCGAGACAAAGCATTCGCCAGAATGTTCAATCGCCCAGGAATGTGACCTGCTTTCAAAACAACCGAGTAATTCCTGCACCATTGATACACAGTGTGGGTGACCTGATCCCGCCTTGGCGATTTATGTATGATACTACCGTCGAATTGTCCGACCGTATCAATATCACCATGCCCCTGATCATCGGAAGAAACTCTTCCAACGCCAGTTCCACTGCCATCATTTCCAACAGATTGATATGCAGCTGGCTCTCCTGGAGAGTCCATGTGCCCGAGACCTGGTGTTCTCCCAGGCAGGCCCCCCCCCCCCCACCCCTCCAACGATGCATCCGTGTACACGGACAGCTGGGGGTGGGGTAGGTGCAGCGAAACCGCAACTAGGAGATTCTGACGCTTTTCCCACCATACAAGATGCGACATTATCGGCTCCAAAACTGGTACCAGTTTTGACAGGGGTTCTGTTCTCTGTTTCCACAGAGACATCAGATACAACTGGATAGGTCTTCGCATTAGAGCAGCGTACGGGATTACCTGCTCCATGGAGACCATCATGCCCAGCATCTGAAGAAACCGCCTCGCCTGAATGTGGTTTCCCACTCGAAAACTCTTGAGGATGGCTAACAGAGACACCACTCTGGGCTCTGACGGGTAAACCCTGCCCTCCTCGAGATCGAATCGCATCCCCAAATAAACGAAATGTTGAGTGGGCGTCAACTCGGATTTCTCCTTGTTGACTATCCAGCCTAGATCTGAAAGTAACTTCAGAGTCAGAGCAGTATCCACGTTCAACCTGGCTGTCGAGTCTGCCTTGATCAGCCAGTCGTCTATGTAGGTGTGTAGCGCCACGTTCTCTTTTCTGAGAAACGCTGTCACTGCAAGGACCACTCTTGTGAAAACCCTTGGAGCTGTCGACAGGCCAAACGGGAGAACAATAAACGCCCATACTTGATTCTGAAACGCAAATCTCAGAAACCTGTGACAACTCCTGTTCATCGGAATGTGGAAATATGCATCTTTCAGATCGATCGATACACACCACATTCCCTTCCTCAATCCTGCCATTACCGACCTCAGCGTTTCCATCTGGAACCGAGGCGTATGGATAAACCAATTTAATGGCCTGAGATTGAGTACGGGTCTCCATCCCCCTGTGCTCTTGGGGACAAGGAACATATTGGAATAGAAGCCTGGAGTGTTCTGGTTCGCTGGTTTTATTGCTCCCTTCAGAAGCAAACCCGACACTTCGTTTTGAACGGCTTCTAACTTGTCTGGTTCCCGTGGTACGGGTGTCCAGACAGGTGCCAAAGACAGATTCTGCGGCGGAAAGTCCCACCACTCCGGCATGTACCCCTGGGATAACCATCCCAGGACCAGACTGTCTGACGTCACACCTCGCCAGGTCTCGACGAAACGCATGAGCCTTCCACCCACCATAGACGCCTCGACGTCTAACAGGGTTGTCCGGCTCGCGGTCCGCTCCCCCTTTCTTAACGAGAGAGAGAGAACCATTTCCGTCCTGGCTCGACAGGTATAACTGGCACCGCTGTTTCTGTCGCACAGGTGCGGTCCAGGCGGATATGAAGGGAGTTTTCGTACCCTCAGGTACGATCCGCTCCCTTCTTTCCGCCCTTGGAGGACTTACCCTTACCCTTCCCGCCTCTAGGGCGATCCGGAGCAACATTGGGGAGGGTAGGGGCCTCGACAACCTTCCTGGCTTTCTTAGCCGGCGGCGGCTGAGAAAATCCAGACGAAGCAGAAGTCGCAGCAGGCTTAGCTTTCGCCTTGCCTTTCTGCTTCTTCGAAGGTTGGCCAGCTGACGGCTTCCCTACAGCCCCTAGTGCGTGCGCTTGCCGCACTAGCTCCAGCTGTAGGTTTACCACCAACCGATTCTGCGCAATGCTGGCAGTGTCCTCTAGGATGGCCCTCGCCTGGCCACCGAAGATGCTAGGCCCTGTCAGGGGTGTCCCAAGAAGACGCTCCCTGACTGCCGTAGCCGGACGCATATGGTCAAGAACCATCTGCCTCCTGGACTTTGTCACACGCGCTTGCACCCTTGCCAGTGCGTCCATAGACAGCACCAAGCCGTCATTTACGCACGAAAGCGCCACAGGTGGCACAGGGTGGCCTGCCCCAGCTTCAGCCCACACCGACTGAAGAAGGCGATAAGAATGGTTGACAGCACTCATAACTTCCTCCTGGTGTGCCTGGGACCTGTCCACAAGTGCCGGACCGGGGCCACCCGCTCCAGCACTCTGAACACCCAGAACCCATCGGTCATCCTCGGTGACCGACGGTACCACACCATATCTGTCGTATTCCCCCCGCGGAATACGACACCTTGCCCGCACCTCCCTGGAGGCCCCAGGGAGCTGGCCCTTGGTCGTAAGCTGCTTGCTATAAATAGCCGCCAGCAACTCTATGAACCGTGGATCAAGTCCAACCGACTGGATCCGGGCCGCGGGCAAGATCCCCATCCTAATCGATGAAACCGACGGACGGGGCACATCCTCCTCGTCCGTGGCCAAAACCACAGACGGGTCCACCCTGGCTAGCCAAGCCAGAGCCTCCGACCAGTCTACTTCCGAGGAGGACACACCCGTGAACACGTCACCCGTTGACGCGCTCACGGGCCTGCCAGCCACGGCCTCCCGGCAAGGAGCCGCGGCTGACATGCCAGGCACTCCGGTACCAAACGGTTCCGCCGCCACCCCATGAAACACACCAGTCCATGGGGTAGGTCCGCCCGGAAAACCGTATGGACCCGTAGCGGACGCGGAACCGTGGCCAGACACGGGCGCCAACAGCACCCCATGTCTGACCGCCGGACCAGGCGAGATAGGCGAGTACCACGCCCGGCCCGGCACACCGGTCACCGTGTCAGCTGGCGTCAAAGCAACCGTCACGGGACCGGTGCCTGGTACCAGATTGGCCTCAACCACGGGCGGAGCCGCTGCCCTGGCTTGCGCCAAGCCAGACAGATGGAGGACGGTTCTGTCCAGGACGGAATCGACCTCCATATTCTCCACCCGTGGCATCACAGGCCGCAGCAACCTCTCCTCCTTGGCCTCCTCGTCTTCAGACTCCGAAGAGTCGTCACTAGACGAGGAAACCGCGGAGCCGTCCTAGCGGATGGCTCCCACACCGGCCACCGCTACTGGACCACCCGGAGGTGGCCGCAGAGAGACAGAACCCGTCAGGCTGGAGCCCGACGGGACTGCCAGGGGGCCATACGAGATGGCTCCCTCGGTGACCAGTCCAGAACCATGTCCTAGGACAGGGTCCGTAGCAGGCATGGGGAGAAACTGCCCCCCAACCTTCGGCAGCAGTGACGACACCAGCGTGGGCAGAATGCTATGCAGAAAACCCTGCATAGCCGGACCGAACCACGCCGGCGGTGCCATCTCCACCACCTCCAGCTGGGGATGTGGAGCGCCCCCACCCACCGAACCAGACGCTCCACGATTTACCTTCGCACCGCCTGACCCCGCGTCAGACCCAGCCACATCCTTCTGGGCAAGGAACTTTAACATCATATCCGCGGACCACACTGCACACACATTACACCTACTATCAAGGTTACATGGAGTACACCTAAAACACACATGGTCCTTAAACAGGACCCGTACAAATTTGTGGCACTCGTCACATGATGGCGGGGCTGGCTTGGCCTATAAATAAGCACAAACCTACAATAAGCAAGCGGAACGAGACACAGACGGAAGGCAGACAATTAATTTTCAAATAATTTGACCATAAATTAACTGTACCCTCCCGCACCCCACAACGTTACAGCAAAGATCGCATTGATTATGACGACAAGAACGATGCGGGCATAAATACACCCATAATTGATCCTCCAGGATGTATAAAGGAACCAGGAATCATATCGCATAGCATTCGGGGTATATTTACCAATCAATATAAATTATACTCCTAACGAAAGCCGAAACGATATGTGAAGAAACAACAAAATGTAAACAAACTGCTGTAGCACACGGTAAAACTGCAGACCGCACATCTAATCAAGAATTTTGAAACCACCGATCATTGCAAACCGATCGTGATAACAAGTAAACTTGAACATTCCAAAGTTTCCGGTACCATTTTTAGTACGCAGCACCCAGAACAAGATGCGCGAATTAATGGAAAAAAAATTTCTTCACATAAACATCCGAGCATCACGTGTGTGACGTCACCCGCTCGGATCCTACGGAGAACGACGTCAGCCGATATTCGTGTTAGAAATACCATAGCAAACACCTATTTTCATATCTGCCAATCGCCTGTTGGGGTTTAAAGAAGGCGATCATCCGGCATATCTCGTTGTTAACACACATCCCAGATTCTTTGGGGTCAGAAATTGGAACATGCGACACAACGAAATTTAGAGACCTAAGTCTTTTAACTATGGATAATAATGAATTATACAACCTGGTTATCCTCGGCGGTATCCATATTATCCAATTATCCTTGCAAGAGAATCACTAGCTATCAACTATCACAGACAAAAGACTTAGAAATTAATCCTGAATCTCTCCACTGCAAAAAGCATGTATGCTCTTGTTGCTATGCAAACAAGAATGAGCTCTATGGTAGACGGGTACTCGGCAGTTGGGAGCCGAGTACCCGGTTCCAAGGAGTCGGTAAAGCTTTCTAAGTCTATAGTCCTAGAGCCAGCTGTCAGGGCCAGCTGTATATCAGAAGTAACAGAATGGTGAGTATTGATCGAAGGAGAACCCTGTTGTCAGTCAATGCTATGAAGACTGAATACTACATATGGTTGTAGCATAAGGAAGATAAAGTGTTGAACCACTAGTAAGTTATCACACATATTTATGTGCTTTAGAATGAATATACATGCATATATATTGACCTAGTTTAAAGGGAAGTAGTAATGGCATGAATGCTAGCCATTTTCGTCTTCAAACAGGGTGAGAGTAGTGCAAACTGAGCAGCTGGTTAGCGGCAAACTGAGCGGCTTGTTAGCAGCAAACTGAGCGACTGCTTAGCGGCAAAGTGAGCGGCTGGTTAGCGGCAGACTGAAGCCGTAACCAATCAGATTTTGAGTTGTCGCTACTTAGCAGCTAACTAATATGCATAGTAAAATGTTAAGCACCCGCTACTTAGCGGCAGGACAATTTTTTTCGTATGGGGGCCATCATTGAAGGGAAAAGTGGTAACTAGCATTTCTTTCTTTTATTTAATTTTACCGCTTTCTTCGTATGGTGAAAAAAGCATCATAGAAGTATTGCCGTACATATTAAAATGTTGTAGACATTGAAAACATTATAGATAATTTTATTTATAGTGTTTTACAGGGTTCATACACCTTGAGCAGAATAAATTTCCATACTTTTTCCATACTAAATTTTATAATTAAATATTTTGAAATTAATTTGATTGGAAGCAGTTGCTTCCCGAGACGGCGATGACTTCCAGTCAAATTAATTTCAAAATATTCAATAGAATAAGTTTTAATTTGTGTCAAACTTTAAGGAAATTTTAATTAACCCTTTGAGTGATTAATTCACACATTTTTAAGGCAACCGTACAAAACTTAAATACTTTGAAATTAATTTGACCGGAAGCAGTTGCTGCCTCAGTTTTATATCTTGTCAAACCCAACAAATTTTTTTCTTATGTAAATATGATTATTTATGAATATACAAAAAAAAGTTTGTTTTTTGGCCATTTAAAATAAAATTTAATTGTTCAATAATTATTTTTATTTTCACCCACACCAGTCTCTAGAGCTGGGCGGTATTGATATTTACATGATGGTATCGGTACCATGAAAAAATACTGCGGTACCACGGTATACCGTCATCTGAGCTTGAGGCATGCCACGAAATTAGAACAATTTTTTTCCCATTTCCTTTTCACTTCCATCTCCAATCAATGGTAAATATAGGTAAAATAAATAAATAGGCTTCCTGATTTAGAGAAGAAAAACATGGCTATTGCGACTGTTTAGTGTCACGATTTTATTAGGTTACTATTTTTATTGACGTAATATCATTCACGGGAATATCGCTCAAAGGGTGTGGTCGACTCGCTAACTATAACCCACTGTTTGAGACATTGGGGTGCACTATTTTCAATCTGGATTGTTCTTACTATTAATGCGTGCGACCAGCAAACGGTAAATTTTATTTTGGCAGTCGAGCGCTTTGAGGCCAGACAAAATCTGTGAGTATTTAAACGGGGCGATTGTTGTACTCTGCAGGAAATGTCAATTTCCCTTTCTCCGAGATCTAACAATACTCACCATTCTGTTACTTCTGATATACAGCTGGCTCTGACAGCGGCTCTAGGACTATAGACTTAGAAAGCTTTACCGACTCCTGGGAACCGGGTACTCGGCTCCCAACTGCCGAGTACCCGTTTACCATAGAGCTCATATTGTTTGCATAGCCACCAAACAAGAGAAAACTATGGCTTGCCTCCGTGGGGCTGGGAGGCTGGGTCCGTAACAGAATGGTGAGTATTGTTAGATCTCGGAGAAAGGGAAATTGACATTTCCTGCATTCTCCTTCGATCAATACTCACCATTCTGTTACTTCTGATATACACCAGATTTGATCAGTAACCTGGTGGGAAGGGGCAAGCCATACATGCTAATTTTGCCCCTTGGAGAAAGATTTTAGACTTCAAACTTGACTAACGGAGACCTAAAAAGGACCGTCAAGTTTACGGAACCGAATCACATTCGCGTCACAGCTCCCCCCCTTTTTCCTCCTAAGAAAAGGGAGAGAACTAACGAACATGTATCTCGCCTGAAAACACCAATATGCCAAGAGGGTTAACTACTCCCTGCATATCGCTTGTATTAGCCTGGGAATGAGCATGAATATATACGATGAATGAACATGATACATATACATAATACAAAAAAACTCTCACTTGTTGAATTACCTTATGATAACAGGACTTCAGACGTACCGCCTACAACCATTCACCGGTTCGGCCATCAGTGACACAATCTGGTTGACATCCTCTCGCCTGACCATGCCTGCTTTAGGTTCTTTTCTTACCGAAGTGAGAAAAGGGGAAAAGCAGTGTGGTCACTAACTATCGTTTCAAAACAGCTAAAGCGAGTGGATTGGCTGAGTCTGACACATCCCTCATATAGTAATCCGTGAATGAGGACTCACAGTGCCATTGTGCAACGGCCATGATGTCCTATAACGGAACACCATTGTAAAGGGCGGTCGAGGCGGCTATTCCTCTGACATTGTCTGCCCTTACGCCTTGCACCTGGTGCCCAGTCGCCATCTCGTGAGTAGTCTGAATGCATTCGACCACCCAACGAGAGATAGTATCCATGGATGCGGCGCCATAAGACTTTTTATGGCAGATCCACAGATGTCTATCGTTCGACCGTAACGAGTCAGTCCGTTTCTTGTACTTAGTCAAAGCACGGACCGGGCACCAGACACTGGCATCACGATCAAACCTAGTTAACTTCGGTATAATGATCGGTTTGCCGGGATATCTCAAAGATTGGTTCTTTGACATAACCTCTGCTCTTGGCAGAAGACGCAGACCTTCTCCAGAAACAATAAATCGGTTCCTCTCTGCCGAAAGCGCATGGATCTCACTGCGCCTTTTAGCTGAGGAAGCTGCCAATAGAAAAACCGCCTTTAGAGTCAAATGCTTTAGACTAGCCGAACGCAACGGTTCGAAAGGGTGCTTGGCCAGTACATTAAGCACTAAAGATAGACTCCAGGCTGGAATGACTACCGGTTGTCTCGGTCGGAGATTGCTCATTCCCTCAACATCGCATTTAACTGGGCCACCTCTGGACTATCCCTGTTGGCTAGACAAGGGATAAATGATGCCAAAGCTGACTTGTATCCAGCAACTGTGACGGGAGCTAGTCCTCAAAAGAACAGCTCACAGAGAAAGTCTGCTATTTGCTGATAGTGGATTGAAAGGTATCAATACCCTTTTCTTCACACCAGTCTGCAAATCTGTTAACCTTGTTGTTATATGACTTGAAGGTTGACCTACTTCTCGCAGCCGCGATGAAATCAGCAGCCTGTCGAGAAAAGCCTTCCGACGTGGAACGTTGTTTGATAACATCCACGCAGTCATTGAACATCTCGGGACGCTCGTGTAGGAAGCGTCCCTTGGCCTGGGAGATTATGTTCGGAATCTCGGGCAACTGCACAGGATTTTCCACCAGCAGATCTAGAAGATCCGTGAACCACGCCCTGCTCGGCCAATACGGCGCTATTAGCAGGACCAGACACGGTTCCTCCCTGACCTTCACCAAAACCTTCGGTAGAAGAATGGTGGGTGGGTACGCGTAAGCGTGCATCCCTCTCCAGCTTATCGCCAGAGCGTCTGTATCGACGGCATTTGGATCTGTAATCGGCGAGACATATGTCATGATTTGAGCATTTTCCTTTGTGGCGAACAAGTCCACGTTGGGTTTGCCCCAATGCTCGAAGATCCGTCGCAGAACTGGAGGGTTGAGGGACCATTCTGTTGGCAGGATTCTCTGTCTGCGAGACAAAGCATCCGCCAGAATGTTCAATCGGCCAGGAATACGAGCTGCTTTCAAAACAACCGAGTAATTCCTGCACCATTGAATCAAGTGCCACACCCTGATACACAGAGTGGGCGACCTGGTCCCGCCTTGGCGATTTATATATGATACTACTGTCGAATTGACCGACCGTATCAATATCACCTTGCCCCTGATCATCGGAAGGAACTCTTCCAACGCCAGTTCCACTGCCATCATTTCCAACAGATTGATATGCAGCTGACTCTCCGGGAGAGTCCATGTGCCCGAGACCTGGTTCTCCCAGGCAGGCACCCCACCCTTCCAGCGATGCATCCGTGTAAACGGACAGCTGGGGTTGGGGTAGGTGCAGCGAAACCCCTATTAGGAGATTCTGACGCTGTTTCCACCATAGCAGATGCGATATTATCGGCTCCAAAACTGGCACCAGTTTTGACAGGGGTTCTGTTCTCTGTTTCCACAGAGACATCAGATACAACTGGATAGGTCTTCGCATTAGAGCATCGTACGGGATAACCTGCTCCATGGAGACCATTATGCCCAGCATCTGAAGGAACCGCCTCGCCTTGAATGTGGTTTCCCACTCGAAAACTCTTGAGGATGGCTAACAGAGACACCACTCTGGGCTCTGATGGGTAAACCCTGCCCTCCTCAAGGTCGAATCGCATCCCCAAATAAACGAAACGTTGAGTGGGCGTCAACTCGGATTTCTCCTCGTTGACTATGCAGCTTAGATCTGAAAGTAACTTCAGAGTCAGAGCAGTATCCACGTTCAACCTGGCTGCCGAGTCTGCCTTAAGCAGCCAGTCGTCTATGTAGGTGTGTAGCGCCACGTTCTCTTTTCTGAGAAACGCTGTCACCGCAAGGACCACTCTTGTGAAAACCCTCGGAGCTGTCGACAGGCCAAACGGGAGACTGTAAACTCCCATAGTTGACTCTGAAACGCAAATCTCAGAAACCTGTGCCAACTCCGATTCATAGGAATGTGGAAATATGCATTTTTCAGATCGATCGATACACACCACATTCCTTTCCTCAATCCCGCATTACCGACCTCGGAATTTCCATCTGGAACCGAGGCGTATGGCTAAACCAATTTAATGGCCTGAGATTGAGTATGGGTCTCCATCCCCCTGTGCTCTTGGGGACAAGGAACATGTTTGAATAGAAGCCTGGAGTGTTTCGATTTGCTGGATTTATTGCTCCCTTCAGAAGCAATCCCGACACTTCCTTTTGAACGGCTTCTAACTTGTCTGGCTCCCTTGGTACGGGTGTCCAGACAGGTGCCAAAGACAGATTTTGTGGTGGAAAGTCCCACCACTCCGGCATGTAACCCTGGGATAACCATCCCAGGACCAGACTGTCTGACGTCACACCTTGCCAGGCCTCGACGAAACGCATGAGCCTTCCACCCACCATAGACGCCTCGACGTCTAACGGGGTTGTCCGGCTCGCAGTCCGCCCCCCCACTCTTTCTTAACGAGAGAGAGAGAGAACCATTTCGTTCTAGGCACGACGGGTATAACTGGCACCGCTGTTCCTGTCACACAGGCGCGGTCCAGGCGGATATGAAGGGAGCTTTCGTACCCTCAGGTACGCTTCGGCCCCTTCTGTCCGCCCTTTGAGGCCTTACCCTTACCCTTCCCCTTCCCACCTCTAGGGCGGTCAGGAGCAACATTGGGGAGGGTAGGCGCCTCTACAACCTTCCTGGGCTTCTTCGCCGGCGGCGGCTCTGAAATCCCAGCTGAAGCAGAAGTCGCAACAGGCCTAGCTTTCGCCTTGCCCTTATGCTTCTTCTGCTCCTTTGAAGGTTGTCCCGTTAGCGGTTTCCCCACAGGCCCTAGTGCATGCGCTTGTCGCACTAGCTCTAGCTGTAGGTTTACCGCTAACCGATTCTGCGCGATACTGGCGGTATCCTCTAAGATGGCCCACGCTTGGCCACCGAAGATGCTAGGCCCTGTCAGGGGTGTCCCAAGGAGACGCTCCCTGACTGCCGTAGCCGGACGCATATGGTCAATGACCATTTGCCTCCTGGATTTCGTCACACGCGCTTGCACCCTTGCCAATGCGTCCATCGACAGCACCAGGCCGTCATTGACACATGAAAGCGCCACAGGTGGCACAGGGTGGCCTGCCCCGCTTCAGCCCACACCGACTGAAGGAGACGATAAGAGTGGTTGACAGCGCTCATCGCTGCCCTCACACCCTCATCGCTAGGGACAGGACTTCTTCCTGGTCCACAAGTGCCGGACCGGGGTGACCCGGCACGGCACTCTGGACGCCCAGTACCCATCGGTCACTCCGTGACCGACGGGACTACACCATACCTGTCGTATTCCCCCCGCGGAATACGACATCTTGCCCGCACCTCCCTGGAGGCCGCAGGGAGCTGACCCTTGGTCATCAGTTGTTTGCTATAAATAGCATCCAACCATTCTATGAACCGTGGATCCAGTCCCACTGACTGGATCCGGGCCGCGGGCAAAATCCCCGTCCTGATCGACGCAACCGACGGACGGGGCGCATCTTCATCGGCCGTGGCCGAAACCACAGACGGGTCAACCCTGGCTAGCCACGCCAGAGCATCTGACCAATCTACCTCCGATGAAGACACCCCCGCAAACACGTCACCCGTTGACGTGCTCACGGGTCTGCCAGCCACGGCCTCCCAGCAAGGAGCCACGGCTGACACGCCAGGCACTCCGGTACCACACGGTTCCGCCGCCACCCCATGAAACACTCCGGTCCATGGGGTAGGTCCACACGGAAAACCGTACGGACCCGTAGCAGTCGCGGAACCATAGCCGGACACGGGCGCCCACGGCACCCCACGTCCGACTGCCGGACCAGGCGAGATAGGTGAGTACCACGCCCGGCCCGGCACACCCGTTCCCGTGACGGCTGGTGCCAAACCAAGCCGCACGGAACCGGTGCACGGTAACGGATTTGCCTCAGCCACAGGCGGAGCCGCTGACCTGGCTTGCGCCAAACCAGACAAATGGAGGCCGGATCCGTCTAGGACGGAATCAACCTCCATATTCTCCACCTGCGGCTTCACGGGCCGCAGCAACCTCTCCTCCTCGGCCTCCTCGTCTTCAGACTCCGAAGAGTCGTCACTAGACGAGTCAACCGTGGAACCGTCCTGGCGGACGGCTCCCACACCTGACGGACCGGCCACCGCTACTGGACCACCCGGAGGTGGCCGCAGAGAAACAGAAACCCGTCTGGCCGAAGCCAGACGGGACTGCCAGGGGGCCGTACGAGACGGCCCCCTCGGTAACCAGTCCAGAATCCTGTCCGAGGACAGGATCCGTACCAGGCATGGGGAGAAACTGCCCCCCAACCTTTGGTAGCAGGGACGACACCAGCGTGGTCAGAACGCTATGCAGAAAAACCCTGCAGAGCCGGACCAAACCACGCCGGCGGTGCCATCTCCGCCACCTCCAGCTGGGGACGTGGAGCACCCGCACCGGCCGAACCGGGCGCTCCACGATTTACTCTCGGACCGCCTGACCCCGCGTCAGACCTAGCCAAGTCCTTCTGGGAAAGGAACTTAACCATCGTTTCGACGGACCACACTGCACAAACATTACACCTATGATCTATATTACACAGGGCACACATAAAACAGACATGGTCCTTGAACATTACACGGACAAACTTATGGCAGTCGTCACATGATGGCGGGGCTGGCTTGGCCTATAAAATAAGCACAAACCTACAATAAACAAGCGGAACGAGACCCGGATGGAAGGCAGACAATTAATTTTCAAATAATTTGACTCATAAATTAACCGTAACCTCCCCGCACCCCACCCCGCCACGTTACAACAACGATCGCATTGATTATGACGACAAGTACGTGGCGGGCACAACACACCCATAATAGATCCTCCAGGATGTGTAACGGCTCCAGGAATCATATCGCATAGCATTCAGGGTATATTTACTAATCAATATAAATTATACTCCTAACGAACGCAGCACGATATGTGAAGAAAACAACAAAATGTATAACAAAACTGCTGTCTCACACGGTAAAACCGCAGACCACACATCTACTCAAGAATTTTGAAACCACCGATCATTGCAAACCGATCGTGATCACACGTAAACTTGATCATTCTAAAGTTTCCGGTACCATTTTTAGTACGCAGCACCCAGAATAAGATGCGCGAATTAATGAAAAATTTTTCTTCACATAAACATCCGAGCGACCGGGTGTGACGTCACCCGCTCGGATTCTACGGAGAACGACGTCAGCCGATATTCGTGTTAGAAATACCGTAGCAAACACCTATTTTCATATCTGCCGATCGCCTGTTGGGGTTTAAA
>CM067366.1:3073087-3123087 GCA_034401795.1 Chaetoderma sp. LZ-2023a
TGTGTGAGTGAGTGAGTGAGTGAGTGAGTGAGTGGGTGGGTGGGTGGGTGGGTGGGTGGGTGGGTGAGTGAGTGAGTGAGTGAGTGAGTGAGTGAGTGAGTGAGTGAGTGAGTGAGTGAGTGAGTGAGTGAGTGAGTGAGTGAGTGAGTGAGTGAGTGAGTGAGTGAGTGAGTGAGTGAGTGAGTGAGTGAGTGAGTGAGTGAGTGAGTGAGTGAGTGGGTGGGTGGGTGGGTGGGTGGGTGGGTGGGTGGGTGGGTGGGTGGGTGTGTGAGTGAGTGAGTGAGTGTGTTATGCTTTTTTGTTTATTCCGAACGGGTGGATCGTTTTGAGTTCTTTGATCCAGTAGTGTTCTCTGTTTAATCTTAGTTTTTTGTTATCTGTAAAAATTCTTTCAATTGGTCTTATCGTGATGTCTTTCATAGAATGTCTTGGTTGGTTGAAATGCCATGCGATTCTCGTGTCTGTTTGGTGTCGGATTGCATGGATATGTTGTGTGAGTCGTTTGCTGAGTGTTTGATTTGTTTCTCCTATGTATTGAGAGCTGCATTGTTTGCATTCTATGAGGTAAATAATGTTGGTGGTATTGCAGCTCATTTGTGTGTTGATTTTGTAGTCTTTACCAGTGACGTAACTAGTGAATTTGTCAGCAGTGTTCATGTATTGTTTGCATGTGATGCAATTGCTGTTGTTGCATTGTTGGAGTGTCCCTACTATGTCGTGAGTGTCATCTGGTGTCGGTACTGCTGACAAATTCACTAGTTACGTCACTGGTAAAGACTACAAAATCAACACACAAATGAGCTGCAATACCACCAACATTATTTACCTCATAGAATGCAAACAATGCAAACAACAGACCCGGAACCACATTCTTCCTACCGGAATCGGAAACTATAGATGGAAACGGATGAACCGGAAACGGAAGTTGACGAAAAAGCCAGATTATCATGAGTCACTGGATGGTCAGCCAAGCCAGAAACAACCACAGTGCTCGTTTCCGGATGCCCGGTAAAACCAGAAGACAATCTGGACGGCAAACCCACTTGCCCGGACAAGCCAGGAGCAGAGACGGGAGCAGAGGCGATCGGCGATCTTAAAACATTCCTGGCAATCGGTATCACTGAGAAACGAACTTTTGCATGTGATAACAAATCGGAAGCTTCCGCCACCGATACCATCGCTTGAGGATTATGTTGATCCTCAAGACTAACATGGTCTTTGGCCTGGCTCCTACCAGAGGATGACTTACAAGGCTTCTTTCTCGAGTCACCGGATTTACCTTTTGGAGACTTGATCTGTTGCCTAGATGTCAAGGAAACCGGCTTAGCCCACTTGCACAGGCTTAACGACAAAATCTTTGAAGAACGATTTAGATAAGACCAATGGCCAACCCTTACAAATCCCACACATTTTTTTAGGGGAGCAGGAGGTACACCTCAGGTAAACGTGGCCCGCATAGTCCTTAGCGTGAAAACGATCACACTTGATTGACGTATATTTTAGTTTCTCAGAAGTTAAGGACACTTCCTTTGGAAAATAAGAAATGATAAGAAATAAAGCAGCTAGCTTTGATGAGGATACGTCATAGGGGTACTTAAGAAAGTGACTGAAGAAAGGAATCAATGATTCCTGAATGATGATGTTTGAGGGCACTAGGAACTACGTTAATAGGAGTGGTACTGGCTATTTTATAACATGGTAATCTTGATGGTATATAATAGGCCTGGTTACTCTAACCTCGAAAACGGGAGTAGTGACACTAAAACTGGTAACTCAAAAACTAGAGTTACAAAACCTCTAAAACACCATGATATAAAAGTTAAACATAACTTAGGAAGGATTGGTTTCATGGTAGGCATGATTCGATGTCAAATATAGTAATAACTGAAAACTTTCAGTAGCAAAGCTAAAACTTTTATATCAGATTGATAGCAGGCAAACTGTACTGCTAGCAGAATATTTGAAAAGTGAATCAGTTTTCACATTTGGGACCTACTGCGCATGCGCGAGCGTGCTTAGTGACAGGCGTCACCAAGGAGTGTGTACAGACTGGTGCCAGTCTATTGTAAGGCTAATGCAGGGGGTGCCACTACCAGAAGCCTGGTTGAGGGTCTACATGGTGATGGTATTGGCATTAGGGAGTATGTAAGCGAGCCTAAAAAATTTATTCTGATAGCTAAATGCAGATATTTGATATAGCAAGTAGTGATTGAACGGTAATGGATGTTTTTGTGGTGTAATAACAACTAAGGTTTTCACCAAAAAAAATTTACCAATTAACATTCTGTATATACAGCGTCTGAAGCATAGCCCAATAAGCTCATTCCAGCCAAAGTAAGTTGAAATCTGCCAAGCGGTTAATAAGTAGTAGAGTGTTGACAATTTACGGTAAATCTTTCATAAAGTCAAAGATTTTCACACAAATAAATTGACCAATCAAAATTATGTACACATGTTCTGATACCGAAAGCATTAGGGTATAACCAGCCAAATTAGGTTGAAATCTGCCTAGCGGTTAATGAGGAGTAGCATTTTTAAACACAGGTTCACGGACAGATGATGGAAAACAGACGGTTGCAATGCATATCAATGCCCTTGCCCTTTGACCTTTTGACTAATACATCTTTGTGTCATGCCATGCCATTATAAGGAGGCATATGTCCAAGTTTGAGTCCAGTATGATTAACCAAACAAGCGATAGAAACAGAAGTCAAGCTAAACGGAAAATGATAATGTTGAAAAAATGTTTATACCAAGGTCACAGTGACCTTGACCTTTGACCTCAACGTAGTTGTGTGATGTCAGGTTAATTATAAGGAGGCATGTGTCCAAGTTTATGATTAACTAAACCTGGGATAAAAACAGAAAAGTTGAGCTAAACAGAAAATGTTAATGTTGAAAAAAACTGTTTTTACAAAGGTCATAGTGACCTTGCCTTTTGAGCTTTTTAACCCCAAGGTCATCGTGACATACCATATCATTATAAGGAAGCGTGTGCCCAAGTTTGTGTCCAGTACGGTTAATCAAACCTGAGATATAAACAGAAAAGTTGACCTAAACGCAAATTGGACGACGACGTCACCACCGTCGAGCTAAAAATAGTTACCTAATAAAATCGTGAAACTAAACATTCGCAATAGTCAATCAATGTTGATTTCACTCTATATCCGGAAGCAGACTAATTTATTTGACCTATTTTAACTGTTGATTGGAGATGGAAGTGAAAAGGAAGTGAAAACAATCGCTCTAATTTTGTGGCATGCCACCTCACCCTCAGATGACGGTATACTGTCTTCTTCTTCTTCTTCTTTTCGATCGCTGGTATCACACTTGGAGAGCCGTTCTCAAGAAGGCGGTATACTGTGATACCATGACATTTTTCTACGGTACCAATACCATCATGTAAATGTCAATACTGCTCAGTTCCAGGGATGGGGTAAATTCCATTTTATCATTTCCAATTCCACCTCAATTCAATTTATCAATTCCAATTCCATTTCGACATCAATTCATTTTATCAATTCCAATTCCACCCAGAAAAGTTCAAGTACAATTCCAATTCCATACCAATATTTACTTGAGATCAGCATTGTTATATTTTAACCATTTAACCAAGACTATTTTTTAAATTTAACAAGAGGCCCAAGGGGCCTGTGTCGCTCACCTGGAACATTTACAACTCAACTAATCTTTATGGAGTTTTACATCAATCAGTGCCACTTCCAATGACTTTCAGTCAAATGGTTGATTTAGCAAATGTTCTTTTGAACAATATTTAAGCAAAAATAGAAGACATCAGTACTAACAACAGAGATTGATGACATGCAGTCAAACTTGTATTAGGACACCACTCAAGTGAGAATCAGAAGACAGCCTCTTATGGTAGCTGGTTTCTTAACCCTTTAATGGTCATGATTTTTCAGTAAAACAAAACTTTCAGGTTATGTCTATTTGCAGGCCAAGACATGGAGCATTTTGAAAATGTATCACTGGAATGACTGGCTCGATTATCGAGCCAGTCATTCCAGTGGTAAATTTTCAAAAAAACTCATGCTGGTATGGCGTATGAAATATACATGTAAATAAATTTTGATATTGATTTTTTATTATGTTGTATATAGACATTAATTATTGATATATTTTTATTTTGAGATGGCATGTAATAGTCCAGGAGCTAAAGCTAGGTCAGAATCGTGACGTAGCACACCCAGTATTCGGAAGGTCTGTCACTTGCTGTGGCTTGGGGGACATGTCCCACACATTTTAAGCCCTGTTGTACAAACAAATTGTGGTAGCACTAATTAGTTATCCTGATTTCTTTGCATAGGGGGTCTAGGCTTTGGCTGTATCCACAGTGCACAACGATATAAGCATGATCGTGTCATAACTCAAAGTAATATCGTATTAGATTCACCATATATGATATTTAGACGGATATCGACCTAACATATATCCAACATACATTTTGCATGCATATACCAAAGGCGAGGGTGAAATGTGAAAGTTATATTTTATGTATGTATACTAACTCCATCATAGAATCTGTATATCCAGCTGTACCACTGTTGACAAAGCACCCAGGTAATGGTGGTTGGAATGAGACAGATGGATGTGGTGGTAATCGGTGCGGAAAAACAAATTAAAATGAATACTACACCTCACATCGCTCTCATTGTCATTGTCTACATATAATTCAAATTATGCCTGTAACACTTGTTCTGGGGTAATTTTGTAATTTGACATCACAAGTAAACTGAAAGTTTAATTCACTCATTTTCTCAAATACAAATCTTTTTTTGAAAAGCAAATAAGAATGCAAGTGGCATTTTATGAATTTGTATTCATGAGAAAGGTTGTTAATACATGCCTTGATTAATAAAGCCTAGTATTGATTTAATATATATGCACACACACTAATTACATTTGCGAAATAATTACAAGCGCTATATAACTAGCAATTAAGCAAATATGGACAGTGATAGTTGTGACGAGGAAGTAGCGTTTCATCTTCTCCCAGCAAAGCGTATCAAAACGACACAATGGACTCGCTGTATTATTTGTCAAGCACATAGTAGCGAAACTGTTAGCAATGGCACTGAAGTCGGCATCTCAAAGTTCATAGACGCTTTCCAACACCGGGAGGATGACGTTTATGAAAGACTTAACTCAAATATTGATCAATTAAAACAACTGGATATCGTGTGGCATAGAAACTGTTATGCTAAATACACAGGCAAGCACAATATTAACTTTGCGAAAAGACGATCCATAACACCACCAACTCCTATGCCTCTTGATAAACAAAGTCCAGAAGAATCGACAAGTTTGGCTAGAGCAGCAAGATCGAGATCATCCCCGATAAACTGGGCAATGTGTATGTTTTGCCAAAAGAAAACTCACAAGAAAGTCAAGAAATTATTCTCAGTTTCTACATTTTCCGCATGCCAAAACATACAAATTGCAGCAGAGAAAATGGCGGATACAGAAATGCTTACCAATATAAGAGGCGTAGATTTAATCGCTTCAGAAGCCAAATATCATGAAATATGCCGTGCACAGTATGTATCAATGCGCAATGTGATGTATAAATCATACCAAGAAACTGTGAATGAGGATTCGTTCTCCCAATCATTCTCGGAGCTGGTAGCAGAGATAGAGTCTGGACTTGTATCAGGAAAAGCTTACAGCATGACATATTTGTTGAGTCGATTCAAGTTTTATCTAAAGAATAATGGTGTGACTGCTGACAACTACCGCTCCCAAAGACTGAAAAGCCGATTACAAAACCTATTTCAGGATTCAATGGTTTTTCACCAGCAGCTAAACCCTTCCAAACCCGAGCTTGTTTATTCCAGTGATATATCTTTAGAAGATGTTATTAATGCAGCTGCCAATGCAGCTGGTGGTAGATCAGCGTATACTGATAGGCCACATGGCTCAACTGATACTACTAGCAATGATGTTCACACGTTGTTCCACGCAGCGCAGATTTTGAAGGGAGATTTGGAGGCTTGTGAGGGGATCACCATTAAACCAGTTGATGTTGACAATCTGACACTCGCAAAAGCAAAGGAAATTATTCCCCAAAGCCTCTACTGGCTGTTGCGGTGGATTACCACGAATGCAGATTTAGCACCAGAGCAGTTTGGTAATGTTAGATCAGAATGTGCTAATGAAGGTGATGAGAGGCATGTAATGATGATATGCCAAGACATAGCGCATTGTGTATCACACGGGAGAAAGAAAATGCCAAAACACATAAGCCTCGCTATGACAATGAGGCATCTTACAGGTTCCAAACAAGTTGTCACCATTCTGAATCGTATGGGTCATAGCGTTTCCTATGATGATATTGAGGTAGTTGACACTAGTATGGCGCTTGAAGTATTAGCTCAATCAACACGGTATGGAGTTGTAATACCAACAAACATTGTTCCAAACTCGTTCGTTCAAGTAGCAGCTGATAACAATGATATACTTGAAGAAACCTTAGACGGTAAACAGACAACTCACTCAAAGACAATGGTGATGTTCCAACGAATGCAATTTGGCCCAAGACCAGAGCGTGTCATACATGCTGAACACTCAGTCAGGAGAAGGGCTTTGACAGCACCAGGTACTGAAAACAGAATTCTTGATTGTGGGGTGTTTGGTAGAAGACCAGTTGTGACCGCGTTCATAGACACTGTCAAGAAGGATTGGTACCAATGTGATAGCTCAATCCAGGAACAGGCATTAGTCATGGATCTTGCATGGGCCATCGTTCGAATGTGTCCAATAAAATTGTTTGCGGTAGATCTTGTACCCATGATGACCACAGAAACACAAACAGTCCCTAGTTGGAGTGGATTTAATGCACTTGTATCATGTGCTAACGCACCTTTTACACAAATCGGTTACTGTCCAATGATTCCCGGATCACCAACTGAATTCAATACGGTGTATACGGTCATGAAACAAGTTCAAAGAATGATGACAACACTAGGACAGAATGACTCGGTCATTACATTCGACTTGGCCATATATGTCAAGGCAAAGGAGATACAGTGGCGATATAAAGAAGAGTTTAGTGACACTGTGATCAGACTGGGGGTATTCCACATTGCGCTAAACTACTTAGCTGTTATTGGAAAGATGTTTGGTGACTCTGGCTTAGAAGATCTCCTCATAGAGGCCAACACATATGGTAGCAGCACGGCTGCTGCTCTACTTAAAGGGAAGTCATATAATCGAGGCGTGAGGGCTCACAAATTGGTTCTGGAAGCGCTGCTGCGATTACAATGGCAGTCTTTTTCCAAATGGGTTCAACAAAATGGACAACATGAAGACCACATTACTCCAACAGATTTGGAGAGTCTGGATGAGAAGATTAAGATGTGCCGAAGCAGCATTGACGACTTAGACGCACTGCAAGAAAATTTCAAAGAGGTGTGTATGTACGTGAATAAATTGCAACAGCTGTTCAAATCCTTTAAAGTTGAGTCAAGCTCGAAATCACACATGTTCGCATTTTGGAACTCATATATTCATGTGGTAGAGCTGCTGCTTGGATTCATAAGAGCTGAGAGAACTGGAGATTGGCAGGCACACCTATCTGCTACTGCTGCTATGGCGCCATATTTCTACAGCATGGACAGAACCAATTATGCAAGATGGCTGCCAATATATCTTGCGGACATGAAGATGCTTCCAAGTACACATCCCCATGTACATGAACAATTCTTGAATGGAAATCATTCCGTAAGTCGCTCACACCATCCATTCAATCAAGTGTGGACAGATATGGCCTTAGAGCAATCGATTAATTTGGATTCCAAAAAGCGAGGTGGTATTATTGGAATAACACAAAAGCCAGGAGCTCTGGAGAGGTGGTTTTTAACTAGCCACGAGAGGGCAGCCATAACAACGGTCACAAAGCAAATGTGTGGGTTACAAGATAGTCACATGTTTGAAGTACATAAGAAAATGGGGACTAATCGAATGAACAGGGATGAAACCGATGTGCAGAAGATACTTTCGATGTTCTCATCAGATATAATGACCAATCCCTTTAATATTGCGGAAAACGACGACAGCGAGTGTCTTCCGCTTGTAAACATTGCAACTGGCGTGGTATTGCCTAGTGAAATCGCCAAGAGACTTGTTTCCGCCTGTGACATTGGTAAGGAGATTATGGACAATTTTGTTCAGGAGCAGCTGGACACTAACACGAGAAGCTTTTGGGACACGTTGCCACACTTAAAACTTAAAACATTTGCCAGCCTTGCACAGAAGAAAAAACTCAAAACAAATGATGAAAAAATTCACAATGTGAGATCTGACCGCGAACTATTTGGTCGATTAATTATTGCCGCACGGTCCAGAGATGTTGATTTAAAACTAGTGATAACGTATGAACTGTCTGCTGTTCCACTATCATTGTCACATACGGATGGGACTCTAAGAAAGAATGTGAAAAGTGTTTTGTTAAGTGAACTAGAAAAGGAAGTAAATGTTGATGGACGGCTTCCACCTGTTGACAAGACAGGCGCAACAGCTTATGTAGTAGATAGCATGGCAATTGTGCAAATGGTTAAAACTGGAGGTACGTCTACATTTGGAGAATTGGCTGATAAATACTGGCACATCTTTACAGTTCCACTGAATCAAGAAGACTGCAACAGAGTAGATATAGTTGTTGACAGATATGATAGACTGGAATCTCTCAAAGTGGAAGAGCGGCTAAAACGTGGGTCATCAACAGCATTGGAAGTAAAGATTGCTGGAGAAAATACTCCAGTTCCAAAGCAATGGGCCAAGTACATCAGCAATCCAAGCAACAAAAGTAACCTGGTTGCATTTCTCAGCAAGCGGTGGCGTGATACTGGTCCAAATATGCTATCTGCCGACAATTGCGTCATTCTTGCTGGTGGCTTTAACGATGGAATGGATGTTGTTGTCATTTCAGCGAACAATTCGTCGTATTTGGAAGAACTTCGATCAGATCACGAGGAAGCAGATACGCGTATGATGTTGCACGCGCTACACGCTTCAAAAGACCACATGCGTGTTGTTATACAGTCTCCTGATACAGACGTGGCAGTACTTAGTATATATACGTATCGTTCGCTTCACTGTTCTGAACTATGGTTCCGTACGGGCACAAAGGACAAATTGCGATACATACCAATACATACAGTTGCTCAAGTACTGGGCCCAGCTATCTGTCTGTCTGTGCCTGGGTGTCATTCTCTTACAGGTTGTGATAGTACTAGTGCATTATTTGGAGTCGCTAAGAGAAAATCATTCAATCTCTTAAAGTCATCTGAATGTCATCAGCTTAGCTTAGCCCAACTCGGCGAACATGTTGACTTATCACCGAATACTGCAATTCTATGTGAGAAATTTGTCTGTGAGTTGTATACCACCAGGGATGTGGGAAAGACAGCTGATGAAACCCGTTATTGGCTCTTTTGTCAAAAGAGACAAAGAAATGAAAATCTTCCACCTACATCGAATAGTCTAAAGCATCACACCGAAAGGGCCAATTTTCAAGCTCTTGTTTGGAGACGTTCATTGCAAGCTGTTCAGAATCTTCCATCTCCAAATGGACATGGCTGGAGTATAGTGGATGGTCTACTCAAGCCTGTTCTAATGTCAAAGGATCCTGCTCCATTTGGATTAATTGAACTCACATCATGTAGATGTCAAAAGTCTGCCTGCAAAAGAACAGATCTCTGTCAATGCAAGGCTAACAATCTACTCTGCACTGGAGCATGCCTTTGTATGGGAGGTGAAATGTATGACAATGTTCAGCATACAATTGTCGAAGATGACTCTGACACGGATGAGTAACATTCTCTCATTTGCTCACGTGATAAATATGTCCTGCCAGCTTGTGTAGACATGCACTGCATGTCAGTTAAAAGTTTAATTATGAAAAATGTAGAAAACATGGGCATTGTTGTAGCTAAGGTATTGCTAGTCACAAGAAGACCTAAGTGCCCAAATATGTACAAAGCAACATACGGGTGTCTTAAACGAGGTTGATTATGTATAAATCTGCGATATACGATCACTCCTTTCCATTTTGGTTAAGATTGTATTGATATAACATGCGCTTAAGTTTGTGAAAAATTTACCATTGTAAATGGGCTTCTCACGGGTTAGTGATACCACAATTTTCTTGTACAACACGGCTCACAATATACCCAAGACATCGGTCTAGCATAATATCGAGACAAACCTTCTGAATACTGGGTGTGCTACGAAACCATTCTTCTAGACCCCTTTTGAAAATTGGCTCCCGGACTATAAACAGATAGTAATTATAACTTTACTGTTTAAATTTTTTGTTTGAAAAGCAAATAGAAATGATTCAAGATTCTTTAAATTTTATATAGATATAACAGACTATTGGCAATGGCTTAGATTCTTTTAGGCACATGCATTTTGTTAAGCTAGTCCCTTTGTTTAGAATCTTTTGATTGTGGTCATTAGTAAACAGTGTTCAGTTTATGACAAAAACACTGACAACATAGCTACCTATTATCTGAAATAAGTACATCTTAACAGCACTTAGAAGTCTTTCACTAAATTCCTGAGTCGCTCATGCACAAATCTAATGTTATTTATTATACAGGGCAGCGTTTTACTAACACATGGCTTATACAATACATTGTCCATTTCATCACATAAATCTGGATAACTTTATGTTATTAAGAATTTTGTAGTTCTTTAGTAAAATAATGGTTTGTAGTTAATGTACAATTTATTATATAAATACTGGCAACTATAATATTTCTATATAAAACATGTCTTTTATCTTCCCGCAAATGGGCTGGTGTTATCATACACAAGGCATTATCTTCATATTGTCTCAAACCATGTTCTATGCTTCATTGTACTCTCCCAGATCATATTTTCATTGTGCTTTGGGAGCAGTCAATTTATAAATATAAGCTTAGGTCATTATGCAGAAAATACAATGTCAAAAGTTCTCCTGAAATTCCACTCCTGACATTATGTAAAATTATGCAACGTGACGAAATTGAATGTTGATAAATGTTATTTACAAAAGCCAGGCAGTTAACTTAACCATTAGCCTAAGTCCACTGTCCAATGACAAATCAACTGCCAGACAAGATGAGCCAATTACACCGAATCCAACTTTAGCTGAGATAATTTGGAACCTTTATAAGCAAGAAATTTCTTGTGGAGCACTGCACTGAACTGAATTTAGCCATAATAAAAAGTTGCAGTTTGCTCTGATTATTTACGAAGAATTTCTTGTCTTCTTTTTAAGGTAAGCCATAGTCAATTTTTATCATAAAGTAAAAGACTAACTGCATCAACAGTCTTTAGAAAGTCAAAATTATTAATAATTCATAAGTTAGATTTATAGCTATATTTTGAATTGAAGAATGATCATAGCACAGAGTACACATTATCAGAAGTCACCAGTAAGCTATTTGATAACCTTGTATATTTAAAATGCAAGCATCTTTAACCAAATTTTCATAAGATGATTTTTCAGTTTAGTATACTTGCATTTGCTGAAGCTATAATTATTTGGAAGTCAACAAATGTACTGTCCATAATTCATTAAGATATTTTGGACACTTGATAACAGGAGTCATTTACCATTTTTATAGTGTGAAATTTTTATATTAAACTTCCTATTTTTTATTATTATATGTATCACATATCTTTGATTAATAACTAAGTGATTTTAAGAGCTGAATGCATTTGATGGTTAAGCCATTAAAAAAATAGTAGTCTCCCCTTGTGTATGGATGCAAATATCACATTTTGGAAGTGAAATGAATTATTCATGGATTTCACAATTTACAGACAATCAAGTTAATTGAAGAAAATATTTTAATAATTCTCCAATCAACTATGATTTATTTAGACTTAACATTGAAAACATTTATCAAAGATTTATCTAATTTGGATTAATTGAAGTGAAAACAAACAAGCATTTGATTTATGTTTCTAATTCAGTCCAGATCAAATTATCTCCCCTGAATAGAACTAAATTTGTCTAGAGTCTGAGTTGTCTCCCTTGGTTGACACCGACTTATTTTGGTGTGTTTTTGCATCCATCAATTTATTTTATACATACATGATTATTAGGCTTATGCATTCAAACGAATTGAGAAAGCTAGTTTATATGATTTTCACATATAGTTATCTGTTTAATTTTAGAATACTCAGTCTCAAAGATGATTATGAATTTATTTAATAAGTAATTAAATGTAATACAGTTGATCATATATAGATCTACAATAAGTATATTAATTTAGCTACTGAATAGGGCACTGAACTGAATTTAGCCATAATAAAAAGTTGCAGTTTGCTCTGATTATTTACGAAGAATTTCTTGTCTTCTTTTTAAGGAGAAAATCCCCGGCCAAGCGAGACCGACACTAAGACAGCCAGAACTATTATTATAATTATTCCCACACACACACACTGGCCTGCAAATCGACATTCCTCAAGGCCACTGCAGAGGCAGGTTTTCGGTGGTTTGACCATTAAAGGGCTAATAATGTTTCAAATACATTGCTTAATTGCATTTAGCAAATGAAGAAGTCTTTAAGGCAGGTGGTCTCTTAACCCTTTCACCCAAAAATCCTGGAAAAAGTATATTCTTTATGATATAAAACTTATTTTGTTGAATATTTTGAAATTAATTTGACGCGAAGCCGTTGTGACTTAGGCAACATTGGCTTTCCGTTAAACTAATTTAAGAAGGGTTAATACAGATGGTCTTTATAGAAGGTTCAACTGAGTATATTCGAAACTATCCTTTTAACATGTGTACATCTTGCTGAATGGCCACGTTCGCGATGCTGCAGTTTATTTAAAACATAATTTGACTTAGGCAGCAACAACTTTCAATGAATCAAATACATTTCAAAATATGTTAACAGTATAGGTATCAGAGTACACAATACATATCTTAAATATTTAGGCAGCAGTTGCAGGGAAAAGGTTAACCTGTTAATTTAGTTTTTATCTAGTATGGTAATAAAAGCTGTCATATGTCAATGGATGGTGGAAATAAAACTCCAATTGCGCATTAATTAACCATTTAACCATTGAATTTAAGAAAAGTTCAATTTTCTCATAGAAAATGTCTATTTGCAGACCAAGACTATTTTTGAAAATTTACCACTGGAATGACTGGCTCGTTATAAAGAGTCCGTCATTCCAATGGTAAAATTTTCAAAAATAGTCTTCATTTGGTTTGCAAATGGACATTTCTCAAGACCACTGCCGAAGCCGTTTTTGGCTGATATGATGGTTAACCGTTTTCCTAACCTACCAAAATAGGTAAGATATTGTGTCCTCTGATATCGATAGCCAGGTGAGCTAATAATAATAAATTGATAAGAAGCGAATCTTATTAACGCATTTAACTGGAAATAATGCGCTAAGCTGTTGCTTAACAGCTGTTGTGTAAGCTGCTGCTGTCAATTGTATAACAGCAACAGCACTGTCTATGACAACAATGGTCTTCAGCAATGGTATTTACAAACTGTACACCAGCCTTTCTAATACTTGCTTTGTAACAATTAATCTCTAGACATTGGTGTGACAAGGGTTGAATAGTCATGCTGAAAACTGTTGCTGCACTTGACAGTAACAGACATCATCAGCAAAACCATTTTCAAAATGTCCGTCACCATGCTACATGCTATCCAACAAAACTTGTGGATAACGTAATACTCAACTAAATTCATTGCTAGAATTAATTGACTTTAACTCTTTAACCCTCAAATTTATTCAAGACAATTTAAATCATTCCAGTCATTCCAGTGGTAAATTTTCAAAAATCGTCTTCTTTTAGTCGGCAAATGGACATTTCTCACGACCACTGCAAAAGCCGTTTTGATGAATTAATTAAATAAATCTTTTAGAATCAGTATGTGAATATGGTACACTTCATCAGCTTACTACCTCACAGGGTATTAATTTCATTTCAATCCTGAGAATTAGAGTTGTGGTTTTAAATTACAAGATTAAATGTTTTCCTATGCTGGCTAAATATCTAAGATATGTATTGTGTATGCTGACATATATGACTTTGAATATTTTGATATTTATTTGACAGAAAGTTGTTGCATTCTAAGGCAGCAATGACTTTCAGTCAAATTATTATTTTGAACTAGTGAACAACTGCTGCTAAGTGAGTTTGGTCACTCTGTCAAATGATTACAAGGGTTTTAGAATGCAGTTAAACATGTTATACAGACCACCTGTACTGAATGCCAATTTTACTACATGCCGCCAAGCTGTTTATCTGATAGATTCAGAAATGGCATGGTTGACATCAGCATACTCATAACCCTGTACTAAACAAATTTTTGCTTCAAAATCCATCAAATAAAAAAATCCAATATGGCCGCCAAACATGCTGTATTTTGATTGGCCCACTGCGGCCATGTTTTTTTAATGGATCAACTTCCCTTGAATAAACTTTAATGGCCCTTAATCCCTAATTAGATGCGCCAAATTTCGATCCCTTCAGCGGTTCTGGAGAAGCTGTTTTGGCTAAAACTAGGTCAACCAAAATGGCCGCCGAACCATTTGACCAATCAAGATCCCTTGAACAAACTTTGTTCAGCATCTGCCCTAGAACATATTTCATGGGGTTTGTTTCAATCCACCAAGCGGTTTCGTAGAAGATTTTTAAAGACGTTTCAAAAAATCGGCCAAAAATCAAGATGGCCACCGGCCAAATTGGCTGATCGGCTTCGTTTGAACAAATTTGAATCTCTACAACCTAAGGATGCTTCCTGCCAAATATAATTGAAATCGTCCCTTCCCATTGCTTTAGTATGGGAGCTTTTGGCGGGAAAATGATCCAAGATGGCCACCAAACCATTTATCCGACAGCTTGAATATTGCAAATTTGTGATCAGAATACCAAAAAAACCTATATAAAACCAATTTCAGCCTCAAAATCCATCAAATAAAAAAATCCAATATGGCCGCCAAACATGTTGTATTTTGATTGGCCGACTGCACCATGTTTTTTGATGGTTGAACTTCCCTTGAACAAAACTTTAATGGCCTTTAGTCCCTAATCATATCTGCCAAATTTCGGCCTGATCCCTTCAGCGGTTCTGGAGAAGTCATTTTCGCTAAAACTAGGTCAACCAAAATGGCCGCTGAACCATTTGGCCAATCAAGTTCCCTTGAACAAACTTGGTTCAGCTCTTGCCCTAGATCATATTTCATGGGATTTGCTTCAATCCACCTAGTGGTTTCGGAGAAGATTTTTAGACATTTCCTAAAATTGGCCAAAATCCAAATTGGCCGATCGGCTTCGTTTGAACAATCTTGGATCCCTATGCCCTAAGGATACTTCCTGCCAAAGATAACTTATATCGGCCTAGTGGTTCTTGAGAAGAAGTCGTTTAAAGGAAAAAGTTGACGGATGGACAGATGGACGGACGGACGCCGGACGGTCGCCATGGCATAAGCTCACTTGGCCATTCTGGCCAGGTCAGCTAACAATGCAATGACTGGATCAGTTAACCGTTTTCCTAACCTACCAAAATACGCAAGATATTGTGTCCGCTGATATCGATAGCCAGGTGAGCTAATAATAATAAATTGATAAGAAGCGAATCTTATTAACGCATTTAACTGGAAATAATGCGCTAATGACTTTCCTGACCAAAATTAACAAATTCCATGACCACCAACAATGACTTTTCATAATGAACCTTCAGTCATTTGACTTTCAGTTAGCAATTTTCATGACCTCCAAGTAGTTATTAGACTATTTTTTGAAAATAATTGTCCACTGAAATGACTTGTGAAGAAGAGCCAATTGAATTAAACTCAAATCTTGCGAGACTTGAGGAAACCCGAGAAATTGGCCGTCGAAAAAAGTTAAGATTGCCAATAATTTAATTTTCCATGGCTTTTCCATGACCTATAACAAAAATGTTGATTTTCCATGACTTTTCCAGGCCTGGAATTTTGATTGTCAAATTCCATGACTTTCCAGGTTTTCCATGACCCGTACGAACCCTGCTCTTAGCATACAGATGATCCTTCCTCAAGACCAGTGCAAAAGAAATTTTGGCTGGCTTCTCCATTAATATTTAAAACAATTAGAATACAAAATTGTTGCTGTATAACTTTCAGTCAAATTATTGTCCAAAAAGTCAACATTCAGCAGATCTTATTTTTAGTTTATTTGGCTTAATTATAACTTAATGCCGAGTCTTTTCTGATGAATATGACTAAAGGTTAATGCCATGTCTAATTATTATAGATACATGTAAACCTTGCTATTTAAATGTTTGCATTAAAAAGTATTAGAATACAATGGATATAGTACAGTACTGAGTGAGAGTACTGAGCGCATGTATGTAGACTTTGAATAACACCTCTGGTCCAGGTGTCTGTTTTAAAAGCTGAGCCATTTCACAGAGGGGGTTTGTTCAATGATTCCTTTGTTATGTAGGAGGGTATAATTACAGGGCAATTAGCTTTTAACATAAGGCCTTCTTCACCCATTTCATTCCATGCAGATGATAGTTATTACTTTACTGACCACTATTGCTAACATCTTGATGAATAATTTTAACACAATTTGGTTATCTTGATTCTAGCTTATATATTTGAAATCATTTTAACAAATTTGTATGATTTTAAAGATGGCATGATTTCATAGAGATAAAAACCTGTTTCCAAGGAATGAAGAATGAAATAAGTTCAAGATCAGCAGCTTTGATTGAATAAAGGAGGTACAAAACTCACATAGGATAAAAGGCTTAATTGGTCACTGGTCAGGGAGAATTGAGTTAATTCAATAATGTATTAAAGTTCATAGCATTTATCAGATCTTTATTTTGTCAATTCAGAGAGCGACAGATTATTTTGGAATATTTACCACTGGAATTACTGGCTCAGTTATCCAGCTAGCCACACCGGTGGTAAAGTTTCAAAAATAGTTCCATTGGCCTGCCAATGGACATTTCTCACTCATTGCAGAAGGTGTTTTGGCCAGCTTAGGTGTTAAAAGGTTAAGGGCTAACTTGCTCATCACTGAATTATCAGTATCTCAAACTCTAGTCTTCAAACCAAACATATAACTAAGTTGTTAAAATTAACTTTAAGAGAAACTATTGCAGTCATAGTAGACAAAAGTATTCAGTCAAATTAATTTTAAAATATTCAATAAGCATCGCAGCTGGCATAATAAATATCACCAACCTGCATATAGAATGAAATGTGGTAAATGGTATCATATAGATCATTTAGGATGAAATGCATTAGAATTGAATTGGAATTTATCAATTCCGGTCAATTCAAATTATCAATTCCAAATCCAATTCCAATTCTGATGTCTTCAAATTTATCAATTCCAATTCCGGAGTCCTCATAATTATCAATTCCAATCCCGGAATTGAATTGGAATTGACTGATCAATTCCAATTCCAATCGGAATTGACCCCAACCCTGCTCAGCTCCACTCTGGGGTTAAATTTAGGCTTAGTCTCAGTCCAAAAAGCTTACCATGAACCATGTCTTACTGCTGAATTTCTGCAGATCACATTTATTAGATGATGGTTAGCACAGGATAAGCTTTGGGGTTTCAAGTGTTAAAGGATCAATCTTATTCTCCCATGGTGTATGCAACATTTTGTTGAATGTTTTTAAGCCAACTGGTGTGAAGGGTGGGGTGGGGGTGCTACCTATGACAACAACAGCTTGGAGTCGGACTAGCTAGTAAACAGTCAACCATGTCCTAGACCAGACACATAGTTATCACCTTGGGGTTTTAAGGATTAAAGGAGTAATCTCTATTCAATATGTGGGTGTTTCGATATGATGATTGTTTGATAATAGGAAGCTTACACAATCCACAATCCAATGTTTTAGATTTTAATAAAAAGAAATAATTTTAACAATCTCACCACTACATACCAGATACACTAACAGCTCATTTATGATGCATTAGCTCAAGTATAATTATGTAGAGTGATTTGAAACTAATTTGACTGGAATGTGTTTTGCTACCTATAACAAGAAGACGTTGTTTGACACAGAGGGTCCCGTAATCACTGAAAATACCTTCCTCTATGTAGTAGATGGCAATTTTATTCAAAACCTTAATATTATTAAAAAAATAAAAGGTAAAAAAAAAAAAAAAAGTTTAAAAAGAAATTATAAATAAAATAAGAGAAATAAGGAAAATGACAAAAATTCTAAGTTTTGCATTAAAAATCCCATTTTCAACCAAAATCTTGGACCTATAAAGGTGAATCCTCCAAGGGTCACATCTACCTATCATAAAAAAGCTACCTGCTAAGTTTCATTAAATTATTTTAAGCGATTCTGTATGTTATGCTGTTTATGAGAACATTGACAAAAATCATGAGTTTTTGCATTAAAAAGCTGATTTTCATCCAAAATTTTGTACCTATGCCGGTGAATCCTTCAAAAAGCACATCTGCATATCATAACTGAGGCATACACAAAGTTTCATCAAAATATCTGAAGTGGTTCTGTATGATATCCTGTTTACAAGATATTGTGGATGGACAGACGGACAGACAGATAACATACTGGGATTTCAGTGGTAAAAGCGTTCAGAGAAATACTATTCCAAATTACCGTATGAGCTGCATTATGAAAATTAGTGTCTTACAGTCTTAAGCGATTGTTCAATCGGGATGTACTCAAACAAACACGTAGTAGAACAGGACCCATACGATCTTCCCACATATATGTTGCTACATTCTGATCAAAGTTAATTAGATGAAGAAAAAGCATTTAAAATTTGTGCAAATTGTTGAAGCGATGATAGTCTCCTTGGTTTATTCATAGGGTTTACATTAGTGACAAATGACCAAAAACCGTAACGCACATTTTCATTGGCTGACCGAAAAAATTGTTCTGCGGCTGAGCACAGGCTTCTCTGGGAAAAAACAATAATGGTATTTAATTGGATGCTCTGTTTCGTCCGATGTAGTATCAGGGTTGGCAGCAATTTCCCAGTGCGGGAAATACCGGGCAGGAAATACCGGTAAATACCACCCCGGGAAATACTCCAAAAAGTGTGAAATACCAGGAAATACTGGGAAATACTTCACTATTCATCAGAAATGGTAAATTTTAAACTAAATATCTTAGATATATTAATCAGAGGGGCTAATATAGGCCTATATCTAATATAGGTTGACATACGAGATCAAATAGGCAATATAGGCACATCATAGTATATCTATAACCTTTTCAATTCTACATGTATAGCAGATACAACACCTACTATTTATTGCACAAACAATGTTGGTGGACTTTTTAGAAAGCATTTTCAGCAGAGGCTGCAACAACAACTTCCAGTAAAATAGTTTCATAATATTGAGGAACGTTTATGTCATGAATGGTTTACTTAAACTGATATACAAGACTACTGTAGTATTTTTACTGACTTGAGTGCTAAAGGGTCAAGCAAGTACACAGCAATGAGTAAAGATATATACACCTGTGCAAAAGTTAAGCACCAGCAAAAACAATAGAACGTAGAAACATGATGGTACAACTAGGCTGCCATACTTTTTGTCCCCGCGTTAGCTGACATAATTCCAAGTACGAAATGCACATGCATGCATGACTTCACGCCGCTTGATGTCCGTGCGTGGCGGGAAACAGCACACGTGTTCAGTTATGTAAAAGTCCAGTTTGAGGTGTAGAACATTACATACAGATTTAGGCGACAAGATTAGGAATTTTGTGTTCATGACCGTGGTTTATTTGTACAGAGAGAATTAGCTCTTGATTGTGAACCGCTATGGCAAGATGAAGGTTAAGTGATCGTGTGAAATGGCAAATCATAGGCATGCATACCACTGGTATGTCATGCAGAGAGATTGGCAGACAGCTGAACATTAACCATACTGTAATCAGTCGTTTGATTGCAAAACATGGGCAAACTAACGAGGTGAAGGACAGGCCTAGATATGGAAGACCGAAGAAGACTACTGCCCGTGATGATCGAGCCCTAGTACGCCTTGTTAGGAGATCTCCATTCACCAACAGCAGAGTGCTCAGCCAGCAATGGGAAACGCGCAATAGAGTGTCAATGTCTACCGTCAAAAGGAGACTGTATGCTGCTGGCATGAAAGCTAGGAGACCTGTCAGACGTCCTCTCCTCACTGCACACCACAAAGAGGAGCGTCTGAGGTGGTGCAACGAAAGAAGACACTGGAACATGAGATCCTGGAGACGGGTACACTGGTCCGATGAAAGTCGGTTCCTGCTTCATGCCACAGATGGTCGAACTCGTGTATGGAGGTCCAGACGCACGGCGTACGACCAACGTAACATAATGGAAGAAGTTCCATTTGGTGGAGGTTCCGTTATGATATGGGGGTGCATCTCATTTGATTGTAAGCTGGATCTGTTGACTGTACCTGGAACACTAAATGGACAAAGATATCAAGATTCCATACTGGATAGAGTTGTGGTCCCTCATTTTGTAAATCATGCACCTGGAACCCACCCTATATTCATGGATGACAACGCCCGACCACATCGTGCTAGAGCTGTGCATGAATACCTCCGCCAGAATGCCATCGAAACCCTACCATGGCCAGCAAGGAGCCCTGACATGAACCCTATTGAGCATATCTGGGACATTCTGGGAAACATGGTGAGGAGGAGGGATCCTCCTGTGCAGAACCTACAGGAATTAACAGACGCACTCCATCTTGAATGGCAACGAATACCACAATGGCGTATCAGTCGGTTGGTGACCAGCATGAGACGTCGTGTCCAGGCCGTCATCCAGGCACAAGGTGGATATACCCGGTATTAATAATGACAGTCTCAAACTCGTGCACAGATGTTAAACTTCGTTTTCAGACACCATTAATGACAATCTAGCCACGTGTGTCAACTGTAGGGCAATAGTTGTCAGTTGTGTCAACGTAACCATATTCAGGCCTCGTTTTCAAGTTCAAACAAAAACATACAGTGTTTCCCCACCATCATAATCAGCATTCCTCTAGTTGCATTATTACCTCTTGCACTAAGATGGATGGGTACATAAATGTTTATGCTATTGCTTTCTTCATAGCACATGAATATACCCTCGCATGTGCGTAAAAATAGGGTGGTGCTTAACTTTTGCACAGGTGTATAATAAGGAAAAATTAGTTACCTCTCCGGGATGTAGAAATTGTTTGAGTGTAGCTTTCATGACCATCTCGGTCACTTCTTCAGCACTAACTGACGGTCGCTGGCAACGTCACTCTGGTCAGTTCTTGTGGAGTCACGTGACAGCATGGACTGGTAGACTGCTGGTATACGGTAGCCCTCGCCTCTGTTCATGGTTGGTTGATGCTTGTAGAGTTCTATGGCCTCTTTAACCTTCCGTTTGAATAAGTTGGTCTCAATGTTGATGACCGAGGCACTGCTGGCGGGGATGACGTGGCCAGTGGATACTGTATGCTCTGCGGCAGCTGAGTTGGAATTGGTTTTAAGATGTTCTTTGACTCTGGTGCTGAGAGGCCTTTTGGTTTCGCCTATGTATGTCCCCTCACATTGGTCACATTCGATCTTGTAGATGACTTCAGAGCATTCATCTGTGTTCAGTTTATCTTTGGGTCTTACTAGTTGTAATCTTAAGGTGTTGACGGGCTTGTGGTAGGTTTTGATGTGGTGTTCTCTGAAGAGTCTGCCAAGGTGTTCTGATAGGCCGTGGATGTACGGAAGTCCGACTAGTGCAAGTTTTTCCTTATTATAAATCATCCTGGCATCGGGACCAACGTTTTCGGAAATAATGAGTAAAGACTTCAGAAGTAAGTTTACATTGCATGTTCTGACAGTAGTCAAATAACAACGTAGTCAGAAAAAAGATTGGTTATAAAGCCTGACTCTTGGATGCATTGTGAATCCAGAAGTCTGAATGGTCAGAGGCTATCTTTTCAGCTCCTTTTATACCCTCATGGGTTGAGCCTGGCGATTGGCTCGGAATTGCTTATATATGGGCATGATTATATTGGTTTGCAGGGACGCCATTTTTTATGGTTGTGGTCTATTTTTTGCCGGTTGATGTTTTTTACAGGTTGGGCTGTCACGGCGGCTTAGATGATTTTTACCGGTTGGTGGTCTTTTGCCGGTTGTGGCTGTCATGGCAGCTCAGTGTAATTTTTTACCGGTTGTGGGTATTTTTACCGGTCATGGTTTTTTACCGGTTGTGGTAATAATTTTTTTACCGGTTGTGATTTTTTGGTGGTTGTTTCAAATTTTTGGCGGTTGTGTCAATTTTTTCTAAGTGTGTCACTCACTCATTGGCGGTATATATCTGTTATATCCAATGATAAGTTTCTTAGGGAGGGGTGGGGGTGGGGGGGTCCACTGGATGTGAGGTTTGACCTGGGTAGTCATTACCATGTTCTGACAGTAGTCAAAGCCTTTTAATATTGTGTACATAATTGTATAGATCTACTGAACCCCAAGAAAATCTATAGACGGTGATTTACTGTCAAATATCCAGTCACACCTCAAAATTATAATGGTATTTCATTGGATGTTCAGCTTTGTCTGATGTAGAATTGCTTTAGCAGTTATAAGACTATGTTCCTTATGCATAGGTTTGCAACTTATGCATATGTCACTAGATGATATCTACTAATGCTTGTCAGTGTTTTCTTTCCCATTGCCCAGCGAAAATTGCCAAACTTGCCTGCGGACTGCTCCTCGCATGGCTTTGGTGGGTGGATTCCTCCTCGTGCAGTGCTCCTCCATCCTCATGCGCCAGGGAGACAGATTTCCGCTGTGCTGCCTTCACGAGCTTTCCTGGATGGTGGATTGTCCGCTGTGGCTCGCTCCTGCACGTGGCTTGGGTGAGTAGGTTCCTCCAGTGGCTTGAGCACATGGGTTCCTCCTCGCTGCAGTGCTCCTTCCTCCTCACATGCCTGGATGCTGGATTTTCGCTGCGTCTCCCCTTCTGCGGATTTGCCTGGGTGGTGGATTGTCCACTGCGCTCCAGTGCATGACCTAGCTGGTTCTAAGCAGCGCCTCCCTCCTCCACTGCACGCTGGCCTGGTGTGATGGTTCTGCTGCAGTCCGTTCCCGCACACTGGCCATCGGTTCGCTCCCATGCACTGGCCTGCCGTTCCCTCTTGTGCGTGGCTTGGGTGGTGGATTGTCCATTGCGGATCGCTCCCACATGCTGCCCTGTGGTCCGCACCCGTGCACTGCTCTGCGCTCCACTCCCACGCGTGGCTTGGACTGTGGATTGTTCATCAGCACGCTGGCCTGAAATCTGCTCCCACATGCAGCTTGGGGTGGTTTAAGTTCAGCTGCGGTTCACTCATGCTCGTCAGCGAATAGTTTGATTTCCGAGGAAATGTTCAGGACTATATAATTTATGTCGCCTGAAAACAATAGTTGGCACAGAAACATTCCTTAAGGTGCACTAGACATAACCTTGACAACGTTTGATTTAGCACCATTGACTACTATAATAATTGTTTGCAATCCATTAAGAACGAGTCGATCCTATTTAGTATATTTTTGACACACCATATATTTATGAAATTTAGATTTCAAAAGGTCTTGTGGAATGGTATCAAAAGCTTTTTCAAAGTTGAGAAGAATTGTCCACTTCTTTGTGGTTATCAATGGTTGTAGTTCGAGCATGGCCTGAAAAGTTGCAATGTTCCACAACTTCCCAGGCTATGTTCGGACTACAATGGATGAAGCCCAATCATTGACGATATTAATGAATGATGAAACGCATCCACACCCAGAATCAAGATCTTCCAGGTGGATTCTGGCATTGGCCATGCCTTTAGCTGGCACCTAACTCTTTGTATATGTAATAATGTACATCATACAATTGAAATAAAATAACTTGGAGCTTGATATCATCCATTTATCAGTGGATATTTTATTACAACAAGACCGTATATCACTTAATTTACTGCAGCATTGGTCAGAAACATGGCAGGTCCGATTTAATTCTAAAAAATGTTCTGTAATACACACAGGCCATAATCAATTTAATACTTCCTATCAAATGATAGATAATGGGAAAACCCTAAAATTACATGACACAAATATAATCAATGACCTAGGCATGTCAATAGATACAAAACTAACATTTGGCAGCCATATAGAGATAACTTCCAAGGCTAATAAATTGACAGGCATAATATGGCGTACATTCCAATATATAGATGAGGACCTGTTCATGAAACTTTATCCAACATCAATCCGCTCCCCCCCTGGAGTATGCTGCCCCTGTACGGTCACCAAACACATGGAAACAAAGAGAAAAACTTGAAAAAATTCAGAGATGAGCTAAGAAAATGGTGCCCTACTTAAAAAATCTAAATTACCAGGCAAGATTAGAAAATTTAGAACTACCACGTCTAGTATACAGAAGAATAAGAGGGGATCTTATAAATGTCTATAAGTACGTGCATAACCTGTATATTGTGGACACTAGGAAACTTATAATTATCTGTCCAAGAAAGAGACCTAGAGGTCATAAATTTACATTACTAAAATCAAGAGCAAATACAGCTTTTTCTCTGACCGTGTCAGAGACTGGCGGAACTCCCTGATGCCTGAAGTTGTTGAAGTTCCATCTCTAAATAGTTTTAAACCCAGACTAGATAAACTATTTATTCAACATCCAGTATTAGGCTTGCACGATCTGAAGTGTGTACTTTTCCGTCGGAATAAAATTCTAATAAAAATCTAATACAGTTGTGCTTTGTTTGGCTGTTGTGTTATTACAATGGATTGCTACGGCAGACATTGTGTAAGTATACTTGAAAAGGTCAATAAGTATTAATAAAGACACCATTCTTTCAAATAAACATACTATACGAACTATTCACTAATCCCGAGGCCCTACCTTAGCACTGAAATGCGTTAATCCGTTCTTGTCACCTTGCGACAAAGCGCGAATACAAAGGCGTGTTTTATTGGATACTCTCATCGCGCGAACAGAGAATTGTATTCAGATTGGCCATTCAGAGCGAGACTACTAAGCGGCTTTGATTAGCTCTGAATCAGTTACAGACTGGTCGAATAATGCTAATCAGGAAAACAATTAAATTATTGATATATAGATGATGCTCGTGCCACGTGGATAACATATTACAAAGAGAATATATCACAGATTATTCTGATTGGCTTATCAAGCACGGATAAATTATATAAAACTTGGAAATTTTTAATCATATATATTTTGTTCAATCATTATCATAATGTCGGAATCAAATCTAGTACGGAAACCTAAAGGAACTTCGACGGTTTGGGATCACTTTGGTTTCATTGCAGATGATAGTGGAAAAGTTATAGACGAGTCTAAAGCAATATGTATGTCCTGTGATAAAGTAGTGTCTGTTCCTAGTGGGAACACATCGAATGTGTTTAACCATCTGAAAGCGTCGCATGGCCACGTATATCATGTTTCGGACATGACCTAAATCTAGCCGTTACGAATTCCTACAAGAATGAACATAGAGTGAAACATACATTCTCAGTCTGTAGAACAATTGTGTCCTCCTTTAGCTACAGATGGAAACGCCGACGAGAACTGACGAGAATGACATATTAAGCACCAAGGACGATGTCCATGCACTGACATCTTCAATGAAGGATAAGAAGCATTCGTATTTGTGTGGCAAATATTCAGATTTTAATGTGAAAGAGTTATTGTGTATAGCCACATATGTGGATCCGCAGTTTAACGGTGAATCCCTATCAACGGAGGAGAGTGCAAATGTGCGTTCAAAGATCGTCGGTGACAAGTCAATGCATGCTAATAGGGATAATTCAGTGAAAACCCAAGTTGAAAAGGCGACCACTACAAATTGTTCTTTGGCATCCCTATTTGCCAAATCGAAATCCACACCCAATGATGACAGTAATGATGTTACAATTTCAATCAACAGAGAGCTCTCTTCCTATGGAAGTGTTCCATGTATAAACTCTGATGCAAATCCAATGGACTGGTGGCGTCTCAACTGTGGACAGTTTCCCACACTAGCCAGATACGCCCGTAAATATCTATGCATTTGTGCTACTAGCGTACCATCCAAATGATTATTTAGTTTATCGAGCAGCATCGTGACGCCTAAAAGAACACTGCTAAAACCAAGAGTTGGTAAATATGTTGACATTTTTATTGGCAAACTTATAATTGATTCTGAATTTTCTGAGCCACTCTGTATACCGTATTTCGCTTAATAGTAGCCTATGATCTAAGAGAAGCCCACCCTGTAACTTTGACATGTGAGCCCCAATGATTTCTTAGCAGTTTCAAAATGGCAAAACTCTGTATTAGAAGCCCACCCCCTAACTCAGCAGACTGCATAGGACAATTTTTCTTAAGAACAAATTTGTAAGAATAGCGTGTATAATAATAACAATCATGTCACAGGGTGTGTCCACTTCAGACCGATCTCTGCCCTGATACATTCCCGGCCCCTCTAGAAGTCAATACAGGCCTCAGATTTGTAAATCTCGACCGCCTATTAGGTTAATACTAATAGTAGGCCACGTATGTTCAAGATATAATAAAGTTTATTCCACACTTTTGTAGTCAAAATGCGTGATTAAATACCTTCCTTACAAATATATTTTAAGACCAAATTTATGTACCAAACAACAAGGACGGGAGAAAATGTGCATCAATTTTGTAATGCCGATTAACATTAAATGATCCAAATTGAATTATTACAAAGCCGGCTTCTTAAGTTGGCAAGCCAGCGGTTCTTGAGATGGGAGGCATCATGTCCTCGCGCGATATTATACGCTAATGGGAGTTTATCAAACGGGTACCCGTTTTTTAAGATCAGTATAATACTCAGTTCCTATAGCGCAATGATAATATATAGATATTCACGAGTTCCGAGTCCCCGAATCCAGAATATTTATATCCGAGTACTCGCTCTAAAATAAACTCTTCAATTGGAGGCGAATCACGTGATTTGTATTTTTTCGCGACGCCATTTTATATCAAATTGTGGATTAATTTTGATGTAATAAATGAGCTTTATTAAAGGATACGCAATATTTAGGTGCTCAAATCAAATAATTTCACTTCCCCGGTGATGTTTTGAGGTATACATTAAACATAGGCGTAGGCGGTGGGAATTTTTATGGGAGAAAATATGTTGAATTTCCGTGGTATCAATTTTAGAAAACCTTTTTGGGAAAACTCTGTAATATAAGCCCACCCCCTTTCTCAGAGATGTTTGGTTGGAAATTGAACACCTCTTGTCCTAATAGAAGCCTAGGCTACTATTAAGCGAAATACGGTACTACCGGCTTTACAGATATTGTCAGATAGCGTGGTCTACTGACTACTATGCTTCTGCTCTAAGACTATTTATGAAATTTGCATCCCATAACAATATGCAGTGAATATCTTGAAAATAATTTGACCATATGTTGTTGCTGCCTTAGGCAGCAACACCATTCGATCAAATTATTTTCAATATATTCAGTAGTGATAATAAAATACCTGTTACTTGTGACTATACCTTAATGACCTGTAGTGATTTAAATGGTGCGATTTAATTATATTTTATTGTTTCTCATTGTATCGAATAAAGTATTTCCCAAGTTGCACGCCATGCTATATGAATGGTGAAATATAAAATTAATAAAGTATTGTATTGTATTATGAAGATTCAGTTTTGGTAATTTGAAATCAAGGATTGCCAATATAGCTATTAATTTGAAATAGACTATAGACGGCGCATGCTCAGTAACTTGCCTTCATCACCGTATCGCTTCCATTGCTGTCAAAGCTTTCATCGTGAATACATTTTGTCCCATCACTCATCACACTGGCTGTTTTGCCTTTTAATTAGTTGATTGCTCTAAATTTAACCCATCCCAACACAAGTCGTGAGTGGTATGTTAATAGCTGCCGTGTTTATTTTCAACCAATGGCATTATTAACAATGTATGCAGTTTGAGTGTATGAATGTGTACCTAACCCGTCATAAAACGGTATCGGGACGTTTCGTACCTAGGACGATTCGTCCCCGGGCCATTTCGTGCCAGCGACAATTCGTCCAGGTAGGTTCGTCCCATTTTCTAAATGGGTCGATTCGTGCCATTAGTGGGACGGTTCGTCCCTATATAGAGGGAGAGTTCGTCCCAGTTACTATATATGCACTATGTGTATGGCGTATTTCCTGGTTCAGCTCGATTTAGGCCACCTGCAAGACTTAATCAACTAGTCAGTGTCTGTACTATTTAATAGACATGCTGTTGAATATTTTGAAACTAATTTGACTGGGCGCTGATGCTGTCAAATTATATTCGAAGCATTCATTCTAGTGTGAATATGCAGATATTAAAATGGTATCAACAGAATACCCTTCAGACCCTCCAGATCTGACGAGAGGTAGGGGCCAGCCAAAAATTACTTAAATTCCATGTAAATTATAGACACAATTTGCAAACAAGTTCGTGGTTCTATTTATCAATCAAAGTGTGTCGCCTCATATGCCCTTGAGGGGCGGAATAAGTGCAGTGCGGCGGCATACAGGCATATGCTAGACTTTAGGCTGCAAATATGCATTTTATAGCCTTTAATGTATGTACAAGGCTGCGAACATAGGTTCTGTTTAGTCATGTGTTGGCCTCTCATTTTCATGGCAATCTTCTGATTAATTTGCCTATATTTTCTTGACCCATATACTTAGTTATCAGGTTTTTACAGTCTGTACAAAAACAATGAAAGGCAATTGATTTTATATGCGATCAATCAACAAATAAGCTGGACATGATTACGAGACTATAAATAGGACGAATCGTTTCTGGCACGAAATGTCCATGGGACGAACTGTCCCGTGAAAGGGAACGAATCGACCCATATGAAAGATGGGACAAACCGACCTGGACGAATCATCCCGGGGAGAATCGTACTTGGTACAAACTCTCCCGGAACCTGGCATAAAAACTCACAAGCAAGGTAAGTCGAAATATTGATAAATGCCTAACTGGGTCAGTGCGGGTGAAATTGTAAATAAATCAGTACTAAGGTAGGTAGCATATTGCAGCTGACCTTTGTACTGGTGTATGGGTTATGTAAGTTCTGGTAGTTATTCTATCTATAGTAATGCCTGAAACTGACTGTGAGAGAAAATAAACAGAATACTATAAGACTGCACCGAATGAGGAAATTCTTGATGTAACAGAGGTACAAAAAGTATTCAAAAAGAATCTAGTGGAATGTACAAGCTGGCCTGGGTGTAGGCACCACACCACAGCTAACATTCAGGCCAGTAATCCAAAACTGTAGGTGGCACACCGCAGCTAACATTCAGGCCAGTAATCCAAAACTGTAGGCGGCACACCGCAGCTAACATTCAGGCCAGTAATCCAAAACTGTCGGCGGCACACTGCAGCTAACATTCAGACCAGTAATCCAAAACTGTAGGCACCACACCACAGCTAACATTCAGGCCAGTAATCCAAAACTGTAGGTGGCACACCGCAGCTAACATGCAGGCCAGTAATCCAAAACTGTCGGCGGCACACTGCAGCTAACATTCAGACCAGTAATCCAAAACTGTAGGCGGCACACTGCAGCTAACATTCAGGCCAGTAATCCAAAACTGTAGGCGGCACACCGCAGCTAACATTCAGGCCAGTAATCCAAAACTGTAGGCGGCACACCGCAGCTAACATTCAGACCAGTAATCCAAAACTGTAGGCGGCACACCGCAGCTAACATTCAGGCCATTAATCCAAAACTGTAGGCGGCACACCGCAGCTAACATTCAGACCAGTAATCCAAAACTGTAGGCGGCACACTGCAGCTAACATTCAGGCCAGTAATCCAAAACTGTAGGCGGCACACCACAGCTAACATTCAGACCAGTAATCCAAAACTGTAGGCGGCACACTGCAGCTAACATCCAGGCCAGTAACCCAAAACTGTAGGCGGCACACCGCAGCTAACGGTCTAGGGTTATGTACAGTCCTAGTAACAAAATCTCAACTTGACAGTGTCAGAAATTGATTTACGGAGACACAAAACCAGTACAGGAATTTGTCAGTCACTCTAGAAATCTTTGCTCCAACTAAGACTAAATCAGTAGACTCGGGACAAGAGAACTGTGCATGATGTCAGCCACTAAACAAAAACAAGATGCACCAACTTGCAGTGACAAAGGAAAGAAAGGTGCTGGGAAGTCCCTCCAACCTGGCGGGTTAAGAACCAGATCTAGAAACAACAGCAAAGCGCACTCCAAAAAAAGTCCTGAACCACTGTGGGAATGATGAAGACGACGAGGCCTGGGACTGCGCAATCTGCACCAATGTGTTTACTGATCCCAACGAAATGATGCTGGAGTGCAAGAGATGTAGGAAACACTACTGCATAAAATGTTTAAATAAAATGGAGGAGGAGTACAATCCATTAGAAAAGTCAGATTCAATGTGGTTTTGTGTTTTTGTGTGGGATGCCGAGAAATCATAGAGAAGAACACTGAAAATAGAAGAACGTACCAAGCCATTACGCAGGCATACGAAAACAGAATCTCAGCGATGGAGGATCAGATACATGTAGATCTTAAATGTGATGAAGCTAAGGTCAAAGAAATAGTAAAAGAAGAATTAAACAACACAATACACCAGACTGATGGGTCAAGCACAATTCTAGCTAAGGAATCCAGCACAAACACATTCGAAACCGTAATCTCAGAGATAAACGAAAGAAAATCTAGGGAAAATAGTATTATCATATATGGAGCAACCGAAGTAGATTCTCAATCCAGCGAAGAAAGGAAAAGAACAGATATGGAGCTGGCTACAGAAATAATGAACACTTGCTAAGTGAAACCCGAAGACGGAAGTATCATTAAAACATTAAGATTAGGTAGATACAACAAAGAAGAAAGAAACAACAGTGAACAAAATCAAGGCAAAACCAAGAAACAAACAGGCAGACCGTTGATGGTAGTTCTTGAAAGCCAAGATAAAAAAATCGAGGTGCTCAGGAACATACACAGAATACATTAGAACGAGAACCTTCAAGGAATAAGGGTAGGGAATGATCTCACCACATCAGAACGCGACAATGAGAAGAAACTCTATGAAGAGAAGCAAACTCATCGGGGGAATACAGGTTCAAAGTCCGAGGCCCACCTTGGGCAAGAAAGGTAGTGCAGGTTCCAACCAAACCTCCACTACAAAAGTAACTACACTTGGGAAGACCAAGGACTGTGTAAATAACTGTAAAGAAAGTGTAAATAACTGTATAATATTTGATAAACTAAAATGTCTGTATACAAATGCAGATCAGCTCTGATACAAACTTACTGAATTATCAGTTCGAGTAACTACAACTGGACCCCATATTATTGGAATAACAGAAAGTTAAACACAAAAACAGCCTATATTCTATACAACCAACAGAACTCAACATTGAAATGTCATCGGATTATGATATATTCTCGAAAAACATTGAAAACAACATAGGAAGAGGACTTTTGATGTATATCCACAAGACACTACAAGCCAAGGAAGTGCGTATGAAAACACAACATCAGGAAAGCTTATTTGTGGAAGTAAAACTAAATCCTTCAGACAAACCTTTGACTGGAGTGATATATAGATCTGACAGTGGAACTAACGAGAATGATGAAAAATAAGAAAAATTTTATAGGAAGCCAGCGATAAAAAGTACACACATCTATTAATCACTGGTGATTTTAGCTACCCAGACATAAATTGGGAGACCTGGAACACTAGCGGAGACCTTACAGACACACAGGAACAGAAAACTATCTGTACCAACATGTTACAAAACCAACACGATGGCGCGGTAGTGATACACGCAACCTGCTTGACCCAATACTAACGAATGAAGAGAATATGGTATCAGCGCTAGAATATCAAAGCCCACTGGGTAAAAGTGATCACTGTGTTCTCCACTTCAATTTTAATTGCTATGCAAAAATTTCGCGTATACCCAAATACAGAAAGTGCTTAGACAAAGCCCACTTCACCGGTGCCCTTAATGAACTACAAGGTCTTGACTGGCAGATAATTCTAGTAGATTAAAACATTAACACCAATTGGTCAATCTTCCTAAATAAGGTAAAAGAAATAGAAAGTAGGTATGTCCCTACTAAGTGTATTCAAATGACAAGGAAACACAAACATGGATTTCCAAGAGACAGACACAATTGAACAAATAAAGCTTAAGAATACATTATCAAGGAAGGCAATAAAAACCAAAGATCCACAAATAGAAAAAGAATATAGACGAGTCTGTAACCAAATAAGGGAAGCTACAAGGAAGATTAGAAAGACATTTGAAAAGGACCTATCCAAGAAATCAAAAACAAACCCAAAAGCAATTTGGCAGTATATTAAATCTAAATCAGAGACAAAAGTGGGAATAAGCGACCTTTATATAGACCCAAAGGACCCTACATCGAAGAAAATGGAGGGAGACAAAGACAAAGCAGAGATATTGGCCACTTTCTTCAACAGTGAATTTGTAAATGAACCAGATGGTGAAATACCCAGCTTACCAACAAAAAGGACGCAACACGAAATGACAAATCCTGTGGTTGAAGTTGAGGAAACTAAGAAAATACTAAGTAAACTAAAAGTTGATAAATCACCAGGACTAGATGAACTCCACCCAAGATTTTTGAAAGAAATGGCAGAACATGTATCTCTACCACTAACGATACTATTTAATCAGTCGCTCCGACTGCGTAAAATCCCAGATGATTGCCGGAAAGCACAGATTACGGCTATTTATAAGAAAGGTGACAAATGTCAAGCTGAAAACTATAGGCCAGTTAGTCTTACATCAGTCGTATGTAAAGTGATGGAAAATGTAGTAAGAAATCACATCATTAATTATATGAAAGATAATCAGCTTTTTTCCTCACGACAGTAAGGATTCATCTCAGGCAGATCGACAACGCTGCAGCTGTGTTAAATAAATGGACGGAAGCACTGGACAATGGACACCCCATTGACTGTGTCTACATGGATTACCAGAAAGCATTTGACACCATGCCTCACAAGAGACTTATAAGTAAATTGAAATCTTATAATATGAATGAAGGCATAACAGAATGGGTCAAAGACTTCCTTGATGGAAGGACACAGTGAGTAGCGGTAAATGGATAATACTCAAGATGGACAAATGTAACTTCTGGAATATCGCAAGGTTCAGTTTTGGGTCCAATTCTTTTTGTACTATTCATAAACGACCTTCCAGACATAGTTGAGTCAGAAATGTACTTATTTGCGGATGATACGACAATATTCAAGGCTATCACAGGGAAAATCGATCAGGACATCCTTCAAAAGGATCTAGACAAGATGGCAGAATGGAGCAATCTATGGCTGCCGAGGTTCCACCCCGAGAAATGCAAACATATGCACATTGGTAAGAAATACAAAGAGGATATTAAGTATGAGCTACATAATAAACCACTTCAAACATCAGGCACTGAGAAGGATATTGGAGTAACAATTGACTCTGATCTCACGTTCGAACAACACATCTGTGAAAAAGTGAAAAAAGCTAACTCCATGTTTGCCTTAATTTGGACCTTTCAATATTTAAATGAAGAAACGTTTATCCCCTTATATAAAAGCCTAGTGCGAACACATATGGATTTTGCAAGCCCCATATGGGCACCACAAAAGGTTAAACATGTAGAACAAATCGAAGGAGTTCAATGTAGAGCCACAAAGCAACTTCCAGGAATGAAGGATCTAGCATACCCTGAGAGGCTAAGACGACTCAAGCTACCAACGTTATCGTACAGGAGAGCGAGGGGGGATGTAATACAGATGTACAAAATTCTTCACGGAGGATATGCCAAAGAGGCCAGTGATTTTGTAAAATTGTGGAGCGACGTCACAGAAAGACAAAGTATTCGAGGAAACTCTTTGACGATATATCCTCAAAGGTGCACAATGATGAAAAGACAGCATTACTTCACAGTGCGAGTAGCCAAAATATGGAATGACCTCCCTGAAGCAGATTGTAACTGCACAAACATTAAATTCATTCAAAAACAGATTGGACAAATACTGGAAAAATCAGGAGGTCTTATACGATAACTTTAAAGCACCCATCAAAACTGGAGGAAGTCTAGAAAGACGGAGCAGAAATGAGGAGTCTGGTGAAGAGGGCCTTTATGACCTGTACCAGAAGCAACGCTAAGTAACGCTAAGTAAGTAAAAACGTCATATTTAAGTTCATATATTTCTGTCCTTTCAACAACTTTAACTATGGTGATGGCCTTAAATAGGCATATTTCAGACCTCGGTAGTAATTACCATTTCCTATGTTTTACCCTGGCGCACGATATATTGAAAAATCGTGATTTTTGTTTACAAAAAACTTTGTTGGCGAGTCCCAACATATCCATACATTGCACAGATAAGGGAAATAAAGGAATGGGCCAGAGGGGTCGAAAGTGTCAAACCTAATCCTTTTCCTAACCTAGCAGCCAGATCTCATATTTACTCTGTACCTGCAGTAGGCGATTTCTGCCAGTATGAGTCGGTCCCACCTTACCTATTCCAATAATGCGTCAATGCTCTTTACTATTTCAAGCATTTTATCGAACTATATTTACCATAAGAAACTCGGCTCAAATACTAGCTGCGTTGTTACTGTTGTTACCAATTCTGCATCAATGCTTTTTACTATTTCAAGCATTTTATCCATCTATATTTACCATAAGAAACTCGGCTCAAATATTAGCTGGCTTGATACTGTTGTTATTAATACTCTTATTATTATCAAGTTATTATGTGATGCGACTGTGTCGGTTTGTCGGCTCACCTGCATGTATGATCTGTAAGTCAATCAAAAAAATGTTTTGTCCGGGCCATATGTCACCTTCCTTATGGACATATTCGGTATAAACGAAGTCTCATGATTTCGCTTCTTCCCTAACCCTAGCCCAGATGGCAGGGTTATCAATTTTCAGAATAAAGCAGAGGATCTGGTGCTTCATTCTCTAGGCAGGTTTGGTTGAAGATGCTGCAGTCATAAACAGCACCATCGTCCACCAAATTTGCTGTATATTGTGTGCCAGATTCTCTGCTCTAGATATAATAGAAGATGGAATATTGCCATCAGTGTGGTAGGTGTAAATTTAGGAGAGCTATGCCACAATGAAAAGCATGAAATGAACCGAAATAGATGATCCCTACCAGATCTCAATCAGCTTGAACATTCATCTGATATTCCTTTTTCTCAGTGAACATATCGGATGTTGATAGTCTACCTCAAACAAAATACTTGTCTACAGTCATATCCACCAACAACTTTCTCACTCAAATACTGATATGTTATTGTTGAGCCCCCCCCCCCCCCTCCTCCCATCCCCTCTCCCAATGTACCATATTAAAATCCCTGTATCTACAATAAACATCCTAGATGGAAAATAATAACAAAATATTATGAAGATCGTTTATATGTAGAACACTCTAAGACAAAATGGTACAAATATATATGTTGTTCCATCCTGTGCTTACGCCTATACAGGCGTTATTATTATATTACAGATGTTTATATCAGCTGTCACCTTATATATTGTAATGTCTTGTTTTATGTGTAGGAGGTCCATCGATTCATAGGCTCTGCCTTTGATGGACTGCCCGATTGTGATGTATATATCTTATATATTAAGCATGAAATAAATAATTTTTACTCTTGAACCTTGAAAGAATCGTACTCGATTTTTTAAAACGAAAATCGTGCAAGCCTATCCAGTATATAATATGGGTACTGAAGTTCGTGAATCTAAGCAAGTAATGCACTCGTGAAAGAAAACTCTTAAACAGATCTGCACAAGAATTGAACACAACATAAAATAACACTTCCGAATACGAATGCAAAGATTTCAGTACAAAAAATTCTAATTTTTAAACAACTTTCAAGCATTTGAACTGACCCACCTCGCCAGGTTATGCATCTTCAGCTGTCTGTTACATGCTTGTAAATCTTTAAATATCATTGTATTAGTTTGTTGAATGTTTCAACTGCTAATTTTGCCCGTTTTAACCCATAAATTAGTCCTATAAATGAATGTATAAATTATAAAAGCAGTTGATACATTTGAAGAGAAGAAAAAAACCCAAATGGATGCCGCTTTCGTTAGGTAGTGACGTCACATGAAATTCATAAATATTACTGAGCTGGAGAAATGAACTAACACTAGGGTCTTTAAAACATGTTCAGCAGGCATAAAGGGAAGAATAACAAAAATTTCTAACGTCAAGAAAAACATGTGTGCACTTTATGTTAATTTTGACATTTTGGTAAATCATTGATAAGCACACCACCCCTTCCTCTAGAGCCTCTCCAATAAAATTTAGACATGCTCCCGTCAATCAGTCTGATCCGACGCGGCGGAAATATGTACACAAAGCAGGTGGTAGCTTTGGATTGTGAAAATTGCTTATTTTAGGTGCTAAATAAGCGCAAGTAAGTAATCTAAGAATCTTTAAATTTGTATCACTACCATCAACTACCATTGGGGAATATCGCCCAAGACATGCTACCGCATATTGTCACTATACGTTACCCAACACTTAATGTACGGTCTGGAGGTGTTTGTTCTGCAGAAAAAACAACTCGACCTGCTAGAGAATTTCTTTGTTGATATCCTGAGAAAAATCCAAGCACTTCCAACGCGTACTGCCAAGTGTGGCGTATATTTACTACTTGGTGCACGACTGATTACAGCCGATTTGCATCTAAGACAATTAACAACATTAGGAAACATACTTAGAAGCCATAATGAGGCCATTGTGAACATCCTTGTACGGCAACTGGCACTGAAAACAGAAAACGTGGGAAGTTGGTTCACATACATAAGCAAGCTACTCATTGAGTATGACCTACCACCAATAGTAGACTTATCCAGAGCACACCGACCAAGACTGCCTGGAAATCATCTGTATACCGTGCCGTTGACAACTACTGGAATGGGATACTGCAAGATGAATGTAGTCTGAAAAGCACATTAGCAAATCTTAATGTTAGCATTCTGTCAATTGGAAAGCTCCACCCATCAGTACAATCGGTCGAGGATGATACAATGGATGTTAAAAGAAGCGTGATCAAAGCACGTCTTATCACCGGAACATACCTGGTTCAAGCTACACTTAGCAAGTTCAGTCGGAACGGTGTCACATCCATATGTCGCCTTTGTCATTCAGCAGAACAGGACTACTCACATTTTCTGATGCACTGTGGGGCCTTACATTCACATAGGCGACATTATCTGTCAGAACTGAAGGCCCTGCTTATAGATGCATTGGGTCCTGCGGTATGGATACACCTCTGTGGAGATGACAACCTCGTACTACAACTCATCATCGACTGTACTTCTCTGACCACTACAGACGCCCTGCCAAATTGCTCTGACATGCTTCTCAACATTGACCACCTCACTAGAAGACTCTGCTATAATCTACACTGTGGTAGGTGCTTCCATATCAACCTACTACCATAACAGCGCTGTGCAAAATACTTCACATACACGCTATATAGGACTTGTACATTGGACCTTTAGGCTCGGACTTGCATGTAGGTAACATAGACGAATGGAACACTATTAACCTTACGTGTGCCTTAACTAACTAATAAATTATACTTTTGTGTCAATAGACTTATACGGACCACTGTACGTGGGTGCTCCTATCAAGAGGAGGATGATCCAAACAACAACAACAACATCAGTAATGAGCTACCTCGGAGTTACGGCGTCGCGAAGAATTATGGGTAATGTCAAAGGTCAAAGCACATAAACAAATCGCTCGAGTCTGACAGCTCTGCGATTATGAATGCTACGCTACGAATTTTCCTCCTCATACATGCGTGTTTTATGGTGTTCTTATGTGTGAACTTCTTAGCGACAGCTTGATATGGAATCATATCAAGATATTTATGCAGCAGAATTAGAGAATCAAATAATATTTACGCAACTGGAGGTGGAAAACAACGCGGTCAAGCGCATTCGGCCCGGTGCCAATTCGGCCTATTAACTCGCTGTTCCGATTAGAAGTGGATTCACACTAGTGTATTTTGCATAAATTCAATAAATAAATGTAGTTATTATATGTATTTTAGAAGTACAATTACAAAATGCTTATTTTTAAGTCTATGTAATGTCAGCGATTACGTGAGACTGACAGTGTAGGCCTACACACGTACACCAGCTTCATAGTTAGGACTATATAGTTTGTGTGTATGGTACTACGCATACTTGGGTCTTACAATTTCATTGATCTAATATTCCCAATTTAACACTATATAATTCTCTAGTCTCCTAAAGGCACTATTAGGCTACCTAATGTAATCATTCAATGTAATACGTGCGCGTAGATTGCGCTATTCATTGATAAACAAACAGAGTATAAATATGTTTATCATATTATCCATAAATAAACAAACATCAGTCAAACAAACCACTCAGGCCGGCAGCCAGGGCAGGACCGGTGCACTATGTAATATTACCCCCAATCAGGCAGCCAAAGCAGGGCAAGCAATCAGGCAGCAAGGGCAGGGCAGGCAGGCAATCAGGCAGCCAGGGGAGGGCAGGCAGGCAATCAGGCAGCCAGGGTAGGGCAGGCAGGCATCAGGCAGCCATGGAGGGCAGGCAGGCAGCCAGCCAGTGCTGGCAGTCAGTCAGGACATGGCAGGTAATCAGACAGCCAGATCAGAGCAGGCAGGCAGCAAGGGCATGGCATGGCAGCCATGCAATCAGGCAGCCAGGGGAGGAAGGAAGGCAGGCAGCCAGGGCAGACAGTCAGTCAGGGCATAACAGGCAGCCAGAGCAGGGCAGGCAGTCAGGACAGGCAGCCAGGACAGGGCAAGCAATCAGGCAGCCAGAGTAGGGCTGGCAGGCAGCCAGTAGAGGGCAGGCAGTCAGTCAGTCAAGGCATGATAGGTAGTCAGGCAGCCAGGGCATGTCAGGCATGTAGCCAGGACTGGGCTGGGCTGGGCAGGGCAGTGTAGGGCAGGGTACGCAATTAGGCAGCCATGTCAGGCAATCAGCCAGGGCGGCAGCCAGACAACCAGGCATGTACGTGGCAGCCACAGCGGCAGACAGACATCGACCTATGACCCAATCCACCACTGACCCCTCCCCCACCCACCCACCCACACAGCCAGTTAGTTGGTCGGTTGACCAGCCAGTTGATCAATCGTCCTGCCACTCACTCACTCACCCACTCAATCACCCACACAATTTATCAGTCACTCACTCGTGAGTGAGTGAGTGAGTGAGTGAGTGAGTGAGTGAGTGAGTCGGTGGGTCGGTCGGTGAGTCAGTGAGTTGGTCAATGAGTGAGTCAGTGAGTGAGCCAGTGAGTGAGTCAGCGAGCCAGTGAGCGATCAAGCCAGCCAGCCAGTGAGCGAGTCAGCGAGCCAGTGAGTGAGTGAGTCGGTGGGTCGGTCGGTGAGTCAGTGAGTTGGTCAATGAGTGAGTCAGTGAGTGAGTCAGCGAGCCAGTGAGCGATCGAGCCAGCCAGCCAGTGAGCGAGTCAGTGAGTTGGCCAATGAGTGAGTCAGCGAGTGAGTGATTGAGTGAGTGAGTGAGTGAGTGAGTGAGTGAGTGAGTGAGTGAGTGAGTGAGTGAGTGTGTGAGTGAGTGAGTGAGTGAGTGAGTGAGTGAGTGAGTGAGTGAGTGAGTGAGTGAGTGAGTGAGTGAGTGAGTGAGTGAGTGAGTGAGTGAGTGAGTGAGTGAGTGAGTGGGTCAGTCGGTGAGTGGATGAGTGAGTGAGTGGGTGGGTGGGTGGGTGGGTGGGTGGGTGGGTGGGTGGGTGGGTGGGTGGGTGGGTGGGTGGGTGGGTGAGTGAGTGAGTGAGTGAGTGAGTGAGTGAGTGAGTGAGTTGCTGAGTGGATGAGTGAGTGGGTGGGTTCGGTGCGCTAACCGCCGAGGCTGCTAATTATATATAAATAAAAAAATAATAGTTACAAACTGTTGATTTTGTAGGTTTTAATCAATATGGGTATGAAATTAAAAATATATATATAATACCCGGCGACAGTCGCTGGAATCAAACATAGTCGTACTACATATTATATAGGCTAACTATATAGGGCATATACGAAAATAGGGTATTTCGTGCGATTCGTGTTAGCCATATGAAATTTCTTTTATAAACACGCAGTGATTACTACGTAAGAATATTATCTTTATGAAGCGAGATGTTTGTAAAAAACTTATTTAGCTGAAAACGCCGTAAAAGCTGTGTGATTATTGCTAAGCGAAGGCACATAAAGTGGTTTGTTTATGTGCTTTGACCTTTGACCCGACGCTTGCTGCACATGGGCATTCGGAACTCCGAGATAGCTTATATTAAGCTACCTCGGAGTTATAGCGTCGCAAAGAATTATGGGTAATGTCAAAGGTCAAAGCACATAAACAAATCTCTCGAGTCTGACAGCTCTGCGGTTATGAATGCTACGCTACGAATTTTCCTCCTCATACATGCGTGTTTTATGGTGTTCTTATGTGTGAACTTCTTAGCGACAGCTTGATATGGAATCATATCAAGATATTTATGCAGCAGAATTAGAGAATCAAATAATATTTACGCAAATGGAGGCGGAAAACAACGCGGTCAAGCGCATTCGGCCCTGTGCCAATTCGGCCTATTAACTCGCTGTTCCGATTAGAAGTGGATTCACACTAGTGTATTTTGCATAAATTCAATAAATAAATGTAGTTATTATATGTATTTTAGAAGTACAATTACAATATGCTTATTTTTAAGTCTATGTAATGTCAGCGATTACGTGAGACTGACAGTGTAGGCCTACACACGTACACCAGCTTCATAGTTAGGACTATATAGTTTGTGTGTATGGTACTACGCATACTTGGGTCTTACAATTTCATTGATCTAATATTCCCAATTTAACACTATATAATTCTCTAGTCTCCTAAAGGCACTATTAGGCTACCTAATGTAATCATTCAATGTAATACGTGCACGTAGATTGCGCTATTCATTGATAAACAAACAGAGTATAATTATGTTTATCATATTATCCATAAATAAACAAACATCAGTCAAACAAACCACTCAGGCCGGCAGCCAGGGCAGGACCAGTGCACTATGTAATATTACCGCCAATCAGGCAGCCAAAGCAGGGCAAGCAATCAGGCAGCAAGGGCAGGGCAGGCAGGCAATCAGGCAGCCAGGGGAGGGCAGGCAGGCAATCAGGCAGCCAGGGTAGGGCAGGCAGGCATCAGGCAGCCATGGAGGGCAGGCAGGCAGCCAGCCAGTGCTGGCAGTCAGTCAGGACATGGCAGGTAATCAGACAGCCAGATCAGAGCAGGCCGCAAGGGCATGGCATGGCAGCCATGCAATCAGGCAGCCAGGGGAGGAAGGAAGGCAGGCAGCCAGGCAGGGAATAACAGGCAGCCAGAGCAGGGCAGGCAGTCAGGACAGGCAGCCAGGACAGGGCAAGCAATCAGGCAGCCAGAGTAGGGCTGGCAGGCAGCCAGTAGAGGGCATCCAGTCAGTCAGTCAAGGCATGATAGGTAGTCAGGCAGCCAGGGCATGTCAGGCATGTAGCCAGGACTGGGCTGGGCTGGGCAGTGTAGTGTAGGGCAGGGTACGCAATTAGGCAGCCATGTCAGGCAATCAGCCAGGGCGGCAGCCAGACAACCAGGCATGTACGTGGCAGCCACAGCGGCAGTCAGACATCGACCTATGACCCAATCCACCACTGACCCACCCACACAGCCAGTTAGTTGGTCGGTTGACCAGCCAGTTGATCAATCGTCCTGCCACTCACTCACTCACCCACTCAATCACCCACACAATTTATCAGTCACTCACTGAGTTGGTCAATGACTGAGTCAGTGAGTGAGCCAGTGAGTGAGTCAGCGAGCCAGTGAGCGATCAAGCCAGCCAGCCAGTGAGCGAGTCAGTGAGTGAGTCAGCGAGCCAGTGAGTGAGTGAGCGATCCAGTGAGCGAGCGAGTGAGTCGGTGGGTCGGTCGGTGAGTCAGTGAGTTGGTCAATGAGTGAGTCAGTGAGTGAGTCAGCGAGCCAGTGAGCGATCGAGCCAGCCAGCCAGTGAGCGAGTCAGTGAGTGAGTGAGCGAGCCAGTGAGTGAGTGAGTGAGTGAGTCGGTCAGTCGGTGAGTGGATGAGTGAGTAAGTGGGTGGGTGGGTGGGTGGGTGGGTGGGTGGGTGAGTGAGTGAGTGAGTGAGTGAGTGAGTGAGTGAGTGAGTGAGTGAGTGAGTGAGTGAGTGAGTGAGTGAGTGAGTGAGTGAGTGAGTGAGATAGAGAGTGAGAGAGTGAGTTAGTGAGTGAGAGTGAGTGAGTGAGTGAGTTGGTGAGTGGATGAGTGAGTGGGTGGGTTTGGTGCGCTAACCGCCGAGGCTGCTAATTATATATAAATAAAAAAATAATAGTTACAAACTGTTGATTTTGTAGGTTTTAATCAATATGGGTATGAAATTAAAAATATATATATAATACCCGGCGACAGTCGCTGGAATCAAACATAGCCGTACTACATATTATATAGGCTAACTATATAGGGCATATATGAAAATAGGGTATTTCGTGCGATTCGTGTTAGCCATATGAAATTTCTTTTATAAACACGCAGTGATTACTACGTAAGAATATTATCTTTATGAAGCGAGATGTTTGTAAAAAATTTATTTAGCTGAAAACGCCGTAAAAGCTGTGTGATTTTTGCTAAGCGAAGGCGCATAAAGTGGTTTGTTTATGTGCTTTGACCTTTGACCCGACGCTTGCTGCACATGCGCATTCGGAACTCCGAGATAGCTTATTGTATGACGTTTCTTGTTTTGACCGTATCTTGCTCAAAACTTTGTCAAAAGGTTCAGAACTGTCAATCAAAAGGTGGCTACTGTGTAAATGCGTTCCATGCAACGTTACATCATATTACGAGAGCGATAAAAACAAATTCACGAATTTCGGTACTCGATTTAAGCAACTCGACCATACTATAATTATCGAGCTATGGACAAACCATGTAATCCAAAAATGATTATCAGATAACGTAGCTCATCACCAAATTCATTGAATTAGCTGATAATAGGATACAATGTCCTACAAAGCTGTACATGTTCAGATTATTGATTATTTATATAATCACGAAAACTGGTAACTTTATTTTATTTCTGTTATTTAGGTTTACTGTGTCTTTGTTTTGACAAAAAAGACATAGAAATTAGCAATACCACTTATTAAAATGTCGCAAACTTTGAAAACATATTTTTTATTCCATTTAATGTGTTTAAACTATATTATGGAAACTTCTTCCTTCTTCTTGTCAGTATATCCAAGTTTGTTCACGGGAACTTGATTGGTCAAATGGTTCCGAGGTCATCTTGGTTGACCTAGTTTTAGCGAAAACGACTTCTCCAGAACCGCTGAAGGGATCGGGTCAAAATTTGGCAGATATGATTAGGGACTAAGGGCCATTAAAGTTTGTTCAAGGGAAGTTGAACCATAAAAAACATGGCTACTGTAGGCCAATCAAAATATAGCGTGTTTGGCGGCCATATTGGATATTTTTATTAGATGGATTTTGAGGCCGAATTGTTTTTGGGTATTCAATTTCAAATTTGCAATTTTCGAAATGGTCAGATAAGCGGTTTGGCGGCCATATTGGATCATTTTCCCACCAAAAGCTCCCATACTAAAGCAATGGGAAATTTAAAATGTCTTCTCGAGAACTACTGGGCCAATTTCAATTATATTTGTCAGGAAGCATCCTTAGGGCATAGAGAATGAAGTTTGTTCAAACGAAGGCGGCGGCCACCTTGGATTTCGGCCGATTTTTAGAAACGTCTTTAAAATCTTCTCCAAAACTGGACGCCTCATGAAATATGATCTATGGCAAGAGTTGAAGCAAGTTTGTTCAAGAGAACTTGATTGTTCAAATGGTTTGGCGGCCATCTTGCTTGACCTAGTTTTAGCATAAACGACCTCCAGAACCGCTGAAGGGATCAGGTCAAAATTTGCTAGATATGATTAGGGACTAAGGGCCATTAAAGTTTGTTCAATTTAAGTTGATCTGTCAAAAAACATGTCCGCCATGGACCAATCAAAATATTGTGTGTTTGGCGGCCATGTTGGACTTTTTTATTTGATGGATTTTGAGACCAAAATTAGTTTTATATATATTTTTGCGGTATTCTGTGCTCAAATTTGCCATTCTCGAAACTGTCGGATAAACGGTTTGTTGGCCATCTTGGATTATTTTCTCGCCAAAGGTTCCCATACTAAAACCATGGTAAATTTAAAATGTTTTCTTGAGAACTACTAGGCTGATTTCAATTATATGTGGCAGGATGTATACTTAGGACATAGGGATCCAAGTTTGTTCCAAGGAAGCCAATCGGGGTGGCCATCTTGGATTTTGGCCGATTTTAGGAAATCTCTTTAGAAGTCTCCGAAACCATTTGTGGGATTGATGCAAACCTCATGAAATATGATCCAGTGCAAGAGCTCAACCAAGTTTGTTCAAGGGAACTTGATTGGTCAAATGGTTTGTTGGCCCCGTTTAACGAAAACAACTCCAGAACCGCTGAAGGGATTGGATCGCAATTTGGCAGATATGATTAGACACTAAGTGTCATTAAAGTTTGTTCAAAGGAAGATGATCCGCCAGAAAACATGGCCGCTGTGGGCCAATCGAAATGTAATATATTTGATGGCCATATTGGATTTTTTATTTGATGGATTTTGAGGCCGAAATTGGTTTTATATATGTTTGTGGGTATTCTGATTTCATATTTGCCATTTTTTAAACTGTTTGATAAATGGTTTGGTGGCCATCTTGGCTCTTCTTCCTGCCAAAAACTCCCATACTAAAGCAGTGGGAAATTTAAAATGTCTTCTCGAGAAGCACTGGACCGATTTCAAGTATATTTGGCAGGAAGCATTCTGAGGGCATAGAGATCCATGTTTGTTCAAACAAAGCCAATCAGCCAATTTGGCTGGTGGCCATCTCAGATTTTGTAAGATTTTTAGAAATGTCTAAAAAATCTCCGAAACCACTTGGGGGGGAGGGGGGGGGAATCAATTCAAAACGCACCAAGTTTGTTCAAGGGAACTTGATTGGCCAAATGGTTTGGCAGCCACCTTGGATAACCTATTTTTTGCCAAAACAACTCCAGAACAACTGAATGAATTGAGCCGAAATTTGGGAGATTTTATTAGGCTCTTGAGTACCATTAAAGTTTGTTCAAGGGAAGGAGCTACGTCAAAAACATGACCGCAGTGGACCAATCAAAATGTAGCATGTTTGGCGACCATATTGGCCTTGCAAAAATGTCCACAAACTCATTTAAAAGACTACTCCTAATCAACCCACCAACAATTTTGACACAAATTTTGAGTGCTCCAGGAGTCCAGGTGAGCGACACAGGCCCCTTGGGCCTCTTGTTGTTTGGGTTTTTTCTGCCACCAATAGACAAGTAGGGTAAATAATGGACCTTTCTAGTTTTAGCTATGCCCCACCCATTTCTATCTAAGCTCCACCTACGCCTCGCTCATTTTGGGATTGATCGATCTCTGAACCTCCTGACTATCAATTTCCAGAAAACTATACAGGTAAGCGCCCAGTCAAATTAGTTTCAAAATATTCAACAGCATGTTTATTAAATAGTAGACATACAATTCTTACGTGTCAGACTATTATGAGTTAAAGACACTTATTATTTATGACGTAATGATTATGACATCATCCTACACGCTGCTTAGCTGATATGACGTCAGACGATAGATGGATACTCTGGAAGCGTAAATTGTGTGTGATAAATCATTAACCCACTCACTCAGCCCTTCAAACCAGATATGTCAAATTATTGACAGTGCACAGAATAAAGCTCGATCTAGAAACTTGGTATAAATTTGCTTTAAATATGGTACACGGATACTGTGTGACAAGCGTTACTTGGAATTGCATTTCAGTGAAACCTTCCATATTTGCTGTATCTTGCCACATCATCAAAAATGTGTCAAGAATGTGTCATGCTCAACACTCATTTGCTATTTGAGGAGTATTTCCAGTGCTTTTTACTGGAGGTGGGATGCTCTGTCTTGTCCCATTCGAAAGGTTCATAATGATGGGGTTAACACACTGACGTGACTGGTTGTCAATAACCCAGGCCTTTCATTAGTGGGAACTGGAGTAGTAGTGTTGGTAGTAAAATGATACCACCTCCCTCAACTGACCGCCGTTCGGCGATCTGCGGCCCCCACCGCCCTCTCAATCCCTGGGGCATAGGAATTTGAGACATGTGATGTTCGTGGTCGAGATGGGAGATGCTGACATGGAAGGCCGTGGCGAAAATAAATCCCGTGCGGACCCCACTGTCCGGGAGAACCTCAGGATACCGGCCAGTGGCCGGCCTCTCTATTCTGTGTAGGCTCAGACAAACACGTAGTCTCTGCCAGAGTCGCATCGGGCACCGCCTTATGGTCAACCCCACACACATCTGAACGCCCCTTTAGAGACAAGCATCCAATATCACATTGACACGACGGGCCGCCAACAGGAACTGGTCGCCATCACCACATATAATAGGGTCTGAACGCCCATTTAGAGACAGGCACCCACAGGGATATACACCCCACACAGGTACTGATCGCCAGCACCACACAATGTGGTCTGAACGTCCATTTACAGACAGGCATCCACAGGGATATACACCATCTACAGGTACTGATCACCACACATAATAGGGTCTGACCACCCATTTAGAGACAGGCATCCACAGGGGTATACACCACCCACAGGTACTGATCGCCACACATAATAGGGTCTGAATGCCCATTTAGAGACAGGCATCCACAGGGATATACACCACCCACAGGTACTGATTGCCACACATAATAGGGTCTGAACGACAATTTAGAGACAGTCATCCACAGGGACATACACCATGATTACTGTTGCACAGCTTCGCGCTATTGCGAAGCAATTCGGCCTTAGAGTAGCCTCTAAGGCCAAGAAAGCTGACTTGCTCCAGATGATCGGACAGGCCCGTGCCGAGGAGTCGCAGAAGCGTCTCTTCCGAGCAATGAAGACGGGAAGGTTTCCAGCACTTACCAAAGACGATCCTTTGAATCCCCACAAGAAAGCGCAGCGGCTAGGTGAGCTTCGTCAGGTGGACAAGGAGGTGACTGCTAGCTTGCGAGCCAAGACTGTAGCGAGGCGGATGGTGGACCATCCACTGGAGCGCTTACCTCCCCTTTGCAGGATCGCTAAGCGAATGATGAGGGGGTCGAGGTCTGAACCCTTAGCCCGGAGCATGAGGCGAGAAGCTGAACACATTCTCGACCACAGTCTCAGCGAAAGGGAGACAGAGGATAGAGGACGCCGGTCAGTACGCTGGACATTCTTCAGAGGTCTAGAAGGAGACCTAACAGGCCAGATCATGCAAAAGATCCAGCAGACTGTCCAGAATGCCTTCTACCTCTGCTACACCCATACCTATCGCATCCGTCACATCGAAGACGGTAGGGTGATGCTCTTCCACAAGAATGCTCCAGGGAACCGTTGCTGAACACGATAGGAGCAGCTCAGGACTGGGTGGCAGCAAGAGAGCAAGCCCGCCTCGACACAGACAATATCGATCGACCCAACACCAAGTGGGCTTTCGTTCGATCAGTCAACGTTGAGGTCAGGGCTGTCATCGAGAGCTTGCCACACAGTTCTATGGCAAGACAGTACCTGATGTCCGCAAGACCTCGCTGGATCAGCTGGACAAGGTAGAGTTCTTTGCCAAGATCGGGATTCGTGTGTATGAACCAACTGAAGAGGGCACCTGGCACTTGATCAGGCAAGCGGCTCACTACCGTGACACCATGACCATCGGAGTGTGGGACCACCACGCCTTCTACATCAAGAACATCTCCAAGCTAGCCCAGACTTTCAGCTGTGGGCACTGTCAACAGCAGTTCACCCAAGCATGTAGTCTCCATCGCCATGCTGACTGCTGTACAGGGGGAAAACGACCATCGATTGCCCTGAGGAGAAGGTAGTAGCACCGCAGTCCCCATACGAGAAGGCCTTCTATCCATACCAACCAGCCAGTTCCGCAGCTACTCGTTGGATTGAATATGAGTCGAGAAACCGTGGAATTCATATACACCATGCAAAGTGTGGTCACGGTGGTGAGCATTGGATCGAGGGGGTGACCGTAGATGGTTATGATCCAACAACCGACACAGAATACCAGTTTCATGGCTGTCACTGGCATGGATGGTCACAACACCAGCGAGGTCAGGATGCTGATCAAAGATACCGCAAGATGTTCACGAGAGATGAGAAATTGAGAGCATCTGGACGCACGCTTGTGGTACAGTGGGAGTGCTGTATAAAACGCTGTCCAAGCGTCCACACCCCTGTGCGGACAGTACCATACCCACACTTTATTGTCTATGACTTTGAAGCCCTTCTAGATGGGATCAAGACCCACCCTACAGAGAGTCTCACGATCGAGATGCCCACATACCAATCTCGGTGTCAGTCGGCTGCTCCTTAGACGGTGGCGCGAGCTCGCCAACTCACCTCTGCAATGCTAACTCCAAAGTGCTGATCTCGGAGTTCATGCAGGAGATCCAACTACGAGCCTCCACGATCCGTGCAAGGGTTCGGTCACAGTATCTACCCGCAGACTTGGACAAGTTACCAAAAGACAGCAGCGACTTATCAATGAGTGGTGTGACCAGGTGCCTGTGCTCGGGTTCACCTTTGGGCGGTACGACCTGAACCTCATCAAGAAGTACTTCGTGGATGAACTTACTACTTCGTCCAAAGGAACGGTGAAAGTCGCCAAGAAGGCTAGCCAGACAATGTTCCTCATTACACCTGAACTGAGGTTTCTCGATGTAATCAACTACCTCGGCCCAGGGTTTTCTTATGAGAAATGGATCAAAGCCTACGGTTACACGCAACAGAAGAGCTGGTTACCTTATGAATGGTTCGACTCACCTGAGAAGCTTGACTATCCTGGACTACCTGATTATCCTGCGTGGTGGTCCAAGCTCAAATGGGGTTACCTTCTTGAGTTGTCAGAGTGGAAAGCTTGTAAGCAGACCTTCAGAGATCTGGGGATGAAGACGTTTGCTGACTGGTTGCGATATTACAACAACTTGGATGTTAGCCCGTTCATTGAAGCCTTAGAGAATATGCGAGAATTCTACACAGAACGAGGTATAGACATTTTGAAGGATGCGGTGTCAGTTCCTGGTGTGTCGCTTCAGTACTTACTTCGTGGTACTGCTGAACATGAGCCAGATATTAGCCTTTACTCTCCAGGCAAGGAAGCTTACGAGATGTTAAAGGGTGCTGTTGGGGGTCCGAGCATTGTGTTCACGAGATATCATGAGGCTGGGGTTACCCAAATTCTCCAAGGTAAGCGAGTTTGTCAACGTCTCCTTGGTTATGATGCAAATGCTCTGTATTTGTCAACCATGGCCCAAGCAATGCCTTGTGGTAAAGAAACTGTACGACGGTGGGGTGGGCATGTAAGCAGTGATATTGAATGCTTTAAGCAGGATCTGCTAGCGGATCGTTGGTTCGGGTTTGCTGAGGTCGACATTGAGGTACCTAAAGTGTTATGGCCAAAGTTCGAGAAGATGTCTCCCATCTTCTATAATCGTGAGATGCTTGCATACCTTGATAAAACAGGTCACCAAAAGTCTACAACTAGCAAGCTCTTTGGTGCACTCTCTGGTAAGAAGAGGGTATTGTATGCACCAACTCGCAAGTGGTACCTTGCCCATGGGTTAGAGATTACTGCTATCTATCGTACTATAGACTACACCTCACAGAAACCTTTTGAATGGTTTGTAGACTCTGTTACTGAGGCATGTCATACCGGGGATGTTGACAAAAGTAAAGCCTTGTTGGCTGATCTCTTCAAACTCCTCGGCAACAGTGCATATGGGAAGATGATCGAGGCATTAGAACGTCATACCAACACG